>CM055743.1:891344-908844 GCA_029465975.1 Dallia pectoralis | reverse complement strand
TAGAGTCACTGTCTCTGTTGTTTTGTCATGGGAAGATCTCCTCTGTCAGTGTGTGTGTGTGTGTCAGTGCCTGTGTGTCAGTGTGTGTGTGGCTGTGTGTGTGTGTGTGTGTGTCAGTGCCTGTGTGGCAGTGTGTGTGTGTGTGTGTGTGTGTGTGGCAGTGTGTGTGTCAGTGTGTGTGTGTGTGTCAGGGTTTATGTGTGTCAGTGTGTGTTTGTCACAGTTTGTGTGTTGTGTCAGGGTGTGTGTGTGTCAGTGTGTGTCAGTGTGTGTGTGTCAGGGTGTGTGTCAGGGACAGACCTTGGCTTTAATCTAAAAGCCAGGCCACCTGGCTGGTAGTTGTGCTCCGTTACACTGTGGACAAGAGAGCTAGGGTTATCTGAGAAAGAACAGATTAAAATATTGTCTGAGCAACGGTGCCTGTAGCCTTGTGGATGACAGAGCTGCTCTAAACGTAAAGACTGGAGATGTCAAAGCTAGGAGATATTGCAATAAACCCATCAAAAGCCTTGCATGGTCGATCCAGAAGAAACACACATGATCAGTGTGAAATGTAAAGTATTTTATTGTGAAATGCACCTAGTAAACATAGTGTCATCCTAAACAATGAACTTCTTGTGACATGGCACTCGACAATCCTCACTGTCTGATGGTAGCCAAGGTTAGGTCAAAGTTTATAAAGACACACAGACCGCATCAGATTAAGAATGCTTCCATCACTTGCTGCAGAAAATGCTTCGATCTTCAGACGTTGCTGTGAAAGAATGCCCTGAGCACAGTGGAGGAGCACAGTGGAGGAGCACAGTGGAGGAGCACAGTGGAGGAGCACAGTGGAGGAGCACAGTGGAGGAGCACAGTGGAGGAGCACAGTGGAGGAGCACAGTGAAGGAGCACAGTGGAGGAGCCCAATGAAGGAGAACAGTGGAAGAGCACAGTGGAGGAGCACAGTGAAGGAGCACAGTGGAGGAGCACAGAGGAGGAGCACAGTGGAGGAGCACAGTGGAGGAGCACAGTGGAGGAGCACAGTGGAGGAGCCCAATGAAGGAGCACAGTGGAGGAGCACAGTGAAGGAGCACAGTGGAGGAGCACAGTGGAGGAGCCCAATGAAGGAGCACAGTGGAGGTCCACAGTGGAGGAGCACAGTGGAGGAGCACAGTGGAGGTCCACAGTGGAGGAGCACAGTGGAGGAGCACAGTTTTTTATTTAACCACGTAGGCCCATTGAGAACAATTTAAAATGGCGACCAGTCTCCAGTCTTTGTTGTGTTTAGATGAGTACCATTCATAGTGTACATAGTATAGTGTTTAGATGAGTACCATTCATAGTGTACATAGTATAGTGTTTAGATGAGTACCATTCATAGTGTACATAGTATAGTGTTTAGATGAGTACCATTCATAGTGTACATAGTATAGTGTTTAGATGAGTACCATTCATAGTGTACATAGTATAGTGTTTAGATGAGTACCATTCATAGTGTACATAGTATAGTGTTTAGATGAGTACCATTCATAGTGTACATAGTATAGTGTTTAGATGAGTACCATTCATAGTGTACATAATATAGTGTTTAGATGAGTACCAATTATAGTGTACATAGTATAGTGTTTAGATGAGTACCATTCATAGTGTACATAGTATAGTGTTTAGATGAGTACCATTCGTAGTGTACATAGTATAGTGTTTAATGAGTACCATTCGTAGTGTACATAGTATAGTGTTTAGATGAGTAGCTTTCGTAGTGTACATAGTATATTGTTTTCATTACAGTATGCTTGTTTAATGTACAGCATGTAGCCGTTGACAATCATACAAAGTAGCATATTTATTTCATCTGAGACTTGTTGTGGTTAATTATATTAACAGAATGCCTGTGATAAGTGCTTGGTACGGCTGGTGACCGAGCTGTATTAATGTTACGGTCTATGATATTATGCATATAAAACTGGGTCATTGTCATTGAAGCAGAACAGATTCAGTGTTTGTTTAAAACATAAAGGGAGTCTCTTTGAGTTTTAAATGGTGTGTACAAATGTCAAATTAATTTTAAAGGACCTCAGTCTAATATGTCATTAAATCTGTCGGAGACACTCAGGTCCTTGTAATGGAACGTTGTTGTGCATTAATTGTCGGGTCAATGAATAAATATTTATGTGACTTTTAAGTTGACGACAACCCTTCTGCACGCAGAGACCTGCCAGCTACCAGAGTAAGGCTAACGCTGCTGCTCGCTTAAAATTATATCTTTTGTTTAGCTGATAAGGTTGAAATCCTGTCAAGAGGTTTTGTTACCTGTGTTGAGATAGAGGGGACTGCAAAATCATAAATCTAGTTAGCTCTCTGGTTAGCTCTCTGGTTAGCTATTTGGTTAGCTCTCTGGTTAGCTTTTTGGTTAGCTCTATGGTTAGCTCTCTGGTTAGCTCTCTGGTTAGCTATTTGGTTAGCTCTATGGTTAGCTCTATGTTAGCTCTCTGGTTAGCTATTTGGTTAGCTCTCTGGTTAGCTCTCTGCTTAGCTATTTGGTTAGCTCTATGGTTAGCTCTCTGGTTAGCTCTCTGGTTAGCTATTTGGTTAGCTCTATGGTTAGCTCTATGTTAGCTCTCTGGTTAGCTATTTGGTTAGCTCTCTGCTTAGCTATTTGGTTAGCTCTCTGGTTAGCTCTCTGCTTAGCTATTTGGTTAGCTCTTTGGTTAGCTCTCTGGTTAGCTCTCTGGTTAGCTATTTGGTTAGCTCTATGGTTAGCTCTCTGGTTAGCTCTCTGGTTAGCTATTTGGTTAGCTCTATGGTTAGCTCTATGTTAGCTCTCTGGTTAGCTATTTGGTTAGCTCTCTGCTTAGCTATTTGGTTAGCTCTCTGGTTAGCTATTTGGTTAGCTCTCTGGTTAGCTATTTGGTTAGCTCTCTGCTTAGCTATTTGGTTAGCTCTATGGTTAGCTTTCTGGTTAGCCTTCTGGTTAGCTCTCTGGTTAGCCCTCTGGTTAGCTCTCTGGTTAGCCCTCGTGTGTGTGTGTGTGTGTGTGTGTGCACTTCTGTATCTCCCTCTTGTAGGTCACTAATAGGAAGGCAGTCTAATCTCCTGCTAATGCTCTCCAGCTCTCCCCATTTATTAACTAAATAAAGCAATCTAGACAATGATGTTTAAGAATGTAATTACATGTAGAAAACATGTTCATCAAACAACAAGTCTCTAAGGTTTCAATGTAAACCCAAACTCGTTAGAGGTCCAGCAAATGGACGCTTGTGATTCGTTTGCTGTTAATCTATTTTGCGATTGCTTCATTCTGCCATAGTGGTTTCCACTGGGATTATATTATGCAACTCGTGTTTTTGTCAAGATGGCTGTATTTGCCCATCCCGGTTGTGATCTTGTACCCAATTAGCAGGCAATTGGAGGTAAAAGATTAGAAAAAGGGCTTGCTGTTTAAACGCAGATGACTTGTTTAAATTGAGGTGTTCTGGATCACTGGATGTCAACCACGCTAACAACATGCTTGACATCTATTACATCCTAACCAACCTAAACATCTGCGACTGTATTTGTTGAATGAAGGGATCCTAATAGGTGATTAGACTTCTGTCTCAATTTTGGCATAGAGCTAATGGAACAAAATTTGGCATGGACATCATTTGCAAAGCAAGATCCTATTTACACCTATTTACAAGTCCGCAGCCCCAAAAAATGCATTAGAAAATTATGTTGGAGTCAACGGTCCAGTCTGTGGTGTGTGTGTGTGTGAGTGTGAGTGTGTGTGTGCGTGTGCGTGTGTGTGTGTGTGCGTGTGAGTGTGTGCGTGTTTGTGCGTGTGTGTGTGTGCGTGTGTGTGCGTGTGTGTGTGTGGGTGTGTGTGCGTGAGTGCGCGAGTGTGTGTGTGTGTGTGTGGGTGCGGGTGCGTGTGCGTGTGTGGGTGGTGTGTGTTCAGCAGTTTGTCCCATTGGGGATTCTCCTAGACATGTTTATTCTGGCTGACCACTAATTGGACACTGGCACACCTCCTCTCTCCCAGCATCTGAGTCATGTCTGGTGATCTGATGTTAATGAATGACCCCCGGTTCCTCACCTCATCTATGGCTAATGGTGATTCGTTATTTCCTGAAAATACATGTTATTCAGGGAACCTACTAGTGAGAAGTGTCTGGAAGACACACATCCAGTCCCCATTTCCCCACGTAGGTACAGAAGGATGACTAGACTAATCTACTTTAGATGCTTGCAGACATGCATGCCGTTTATGTCCTGTGACTTCGTTTCATTGTGTTGTGAAGATAATTAGAGTAGTGTAATCTACCATTACAACATGCCTGGGAGTTTAAGAACCTTACTCGAGGTAATCCGTTCAATGTAAAACGTCAGTCAGGTGTGATATGCTTTAAAATGAAGGAAATACAAAATATTTCTACATCATAGCATCCCTTTATTGTTAGGGAAATATCAGATCGGGGAACACTCACCAACAGAAACACGTGCTCAGGGTTTGAGAGTGTTGAGCAGGAAAACAACACAATTGCGTCCCCCGAAATGATGGAAATCAGTTTGATTTGTTTAGACTGTTTGCATCTCTTGAGAGATTTCAGAAGTTCGCTGGATGAACAGAGGAAAACAAAGTCATCACAATGACCATCTGTGTTTGCTTCTTCGTACCACTGAGGAGGGAAGTGTACACTTTGTGGTCTCCCTGTGCACAGGCAAGGTCACTAGAATGGAGTGCTCCACAGTGAGTTATGGCTACAGCCTGTTTGGGCTATATGAAGCACACAAACAAGCAGATAGGCGTCTTTGTGCCTTTTTTGAGCTTTTTTTTACCAAAAGTGTGAGGAATCCCTCTAGCGCAGCTCCCCTGCCCTCTGGTGGCGGGTTTCGTCGTTCGTCGTCGCCGACGTATTAGCGGCCGCCGCCCCTCATTTGTCACTTTGTCTAGTCCTGTCTATTGCACACACCTGGTGTTCATTCCCCATTAGTCTCCTATATAGGCTTCCTCTGTGGGGTCATGTCCTCGTGTGGTATTGTTGACTGTTGTACGTGTGTACACGCCTCCCGGCGTTATATTAGAGACATTTGTGTGTCTATTTTCATATTGAGCCCTTGTTGTCGGGCCTTTACTTTTAAGCGCTGTGTCGCTGGTTTTTGTTTCGGTTACGGTACTAGTGAGTACGTAGCAAGTGGCGTTGTCACGAGATTACATTAAAAACTCATCAACGCTACGGATCCTGGCCTGCCTCCTTTTCTGCATTCACACACCTCGCCGGCTACGAGACAGAGCCGGCGTGACAAAAAGAAACAACACTTTGATAAGAATGGCAAGAATTGTGCAAATATAATGGAAGTACATCTATGATGTCTCTGAAGGCAACTCGTTGCCTGACCAGACTAAGCCCTGCTTCCGTTTAGTTACATCGTACAGCGTAACAGAGCATTTATAGGATTAGGGCATCTTTGGGCAACTTCTACACTCTGCATAAGAGGGAATACATTTTTTTCAGAGGCAAAAAAGTTTGTCCGGATTGCAAAGTCTAGTACCTTATAATCTGTCCAGTGAGGGACTATCCGGAACCTTCTGCTCAGTAACCCGTGAGGACATTCTGTTGGTTTAGATATTATTAATTGGATAATATCCACTTCCTTCTCGTATTCTGCAGGATTGCTTTATTATATATTTATTATATCATAAGCCTCTTTTAAAGACACAGAACAGCTCATCCCAACTGTAACTAACATGATGAGCTCTGTCAGATAGCATTTTATATGCATAATTGCATTGTACATATTTCCTGTTTGTTCAATGTTCCGCTTTGAGAGTCTTACGCAAAAGCGTCTTGTGTTTCAGCAACAGATCTAAGTACTAGCTTTCACAGGAATAGCAACATTCAAACGCACACAGGACTCTATACGTTAGACAGGGCACTTCAGAACCGCCTCCTTGGTTGTCATGGAGCCTTGTGGCAGCAGTCCTCATCCCAGCCTTCCACATTCCAGCCTTCCTCCTTCCAGCCTTCCTTGTGGCAGCCTTCCTCATCTTATCTTGGTTTGATCCGGAAGAAAACAACAAAAAAATACTATCGGGTTGGAAATTGAAGTCATGTAGTGGAGAGAATGGGTGGATGCATATCTGAATGTAAATGTGCAATAACGATGTGTGTGTTTGTGTGTGTGTGTGTGAGTGTGTGTGTGTCTGTGTGTGTCTGTGTGTGTGTGTGTGTGTGTGTGTGTGTCTGTGTCTGTGTGTGTGTGTGTGTGTGTGAGTGAGTGTGTGTGTGTCTGTGTCTGTGTCTGTGTGTGACTAGGGGAGCTCAGAAACCATTGACCCGCGCACAGAGAACCCAGCCCACTGTCTGCTAAACCCATATCAACAGGAACCATGTCAAGGTTTCCTTCTGAAAATACAGTTTAACATATAACACCTCCATTGTATCATTCTCATAATCACTCCATCCTTCTATCCCTCTCCCCCCCACCCCGGTCTCTCTCACTCTGTAACCACTGATACCAGAGAGATCACATTGGCCCATCTGATACCAGAGAGATCTCATTGGCCCATCTGATACCAGAGAGATCACATTGGCCCATCTGATACCAGAGAGATCACATTGGCCCATCTGATACCAGAGAGATCTCATTGGCCCATCTGATACCAGAGAGATTTCATTGGCCCATCTGATACCAGAGAGATCACATTGGCCCATCTGATACCAGAGAGATCTCGTTCTACTTTGCCCATCTGATACCAGAGAGATCTCATTGGCCCATCTGATACCAGAGAGATCTCATTGGCCCATCTGATACCAGAGAGATTTCATTGGCCCATCTGATACCAGAGAGATCACATTGGCCCATCTGATACCAGAGAGATCTCGTTCTACTTTGCCCATCTGATACCAGAGAGATCTCATTGGCCCATCTGATACAAGAGAGATTTCATTGGCCCATCTGATACCAGAGAGATCTCATTGGCCCATCTGATACCAGAGAGATCTCATTGGCCCATCTGATACCAGAGAGATCACATTGGCCCATCTGATACCAGAGAGATCACATTGACCCATCTGATACCAGAGAGATCACATTGGCCCATCTGATACCAGAGAGATCTCATTGGCCCATCTGATACCAGAGAGATTTCATTGGCCCATCTGATACCAGAGAGATCACATTGGCCCATCTGATACCAGAGAGATCTCGTTCTACTTTGCCCATCTGATACCAGACAGATCTCATTGGCCCATCTGATACCAGAGAGATCACATTGGCCCATCTGATACCAGAGAGATTTCATTGGCCCATCTGATACCAGAGAGATTTTATTGGCCCATCTGATACCAGAGAGATCTCATTGGCCCATCTGATACCAGAGAGATCACATTGGCCCATCTGATACCAGAGAGATCTCATTGGCCCATCTGATACCAGAGAGATTTCATTGGCCCATCTGATACCAGAGAGATCACATTGGCCCATCTGATACCAGAGAGATCTCGTTCTACTTTGCCCATCTGATACCAGAGAGATCTCATTGGCCCATCTGATACCAGAGAGATCTCATTGGCCCATCTGATACCAGAGAGATTTCATTGGCCCATCTGATACCAGAGAGATCACATTGGCCCATCTGATACCAGAGAGATCTCGTTCTACTTTGCCCATCTGATACCAGAGAGATCTCATTGGCCCATCTGATACAAGAGAGATTTCATTGGCCCATCTGATACCAGAGAGATCTCATTGGCCCATCTGATACCAGAGAGATCTCATTGGCCCATCTGATACCAGAGAGATCACATTGGCCCATCTGATACCAGAGAGATCACATTGACCCATCTGATACCAGAGAGATCACATTGGCCCATCTGATACCAGAGAGATTTCATTGGCCCATCTGATACCAGAGAGATTTCATTGGCCCATCTGATACCAGAGAGATCACATTGGCCCATCTGATACCAGAGAGATCTCGTTCTACTTTGCCCATCTGATACCAGAGAGATCTCATTGGCCCATCTGATACCAGAGAGATCACATTGGCCCATCTGATACCAGAGAGATTTCATTGGCCCATCTGATACCAGAGAGATTTCATTGGCCCATCTGATACCAGAGAGATCACATTGGCCCATCTGATACCAGAGAGATCACATTGGCCCATCTGATACCAGAGAGATCACATTGGCCCATCTGATACCAGAGAGATCTCGTTCTACTTTGCCCATCTGATACCAGAGAGATCTCATTGGCCCATCTGATACCAGAGAGATCACATTGACCCATCTGATACCAGAGAGATCACATTGGCCCATCTGATACCAGAGAGATCTCATTGGCCCATCTGATACCAGAGAGATCTCATTGGCCCATCTGATACCAGAGAGATCACATTGGCCCATCTGATACCAGAGAGATCACATTGGCCCATCTGATACCAGAGAGATCTCATTGGGCTGCCATTTAAATTTAATGATGCTCTTACATTTTTCATGAGTGTAAAAAGACAGACTGGAATACAGATATTGTGATGCCGAATGGGAGTGTGGAACATATGTGAAGCTACGACCGATATTCCCGGAAAATATACAAAATACCACTGCATTGCAGCAGGACCTGGTGAGGTTTTGTAAAACTGTAGTAATGGTTTTATTGTAAAGCATCTGAGTCAGTGTATTTCTGTTACAGAAAATATCACCTTCATTCAGCCAATACGTGTTGCATCAGAAACACCACAAGACATTACATTTTTTATTTTGTTGTGCAACATTCAAACAGAAGTTACTGGGTTGTTTCTCCGTTTTTCTGCTCTGAAACACATTGTTTGTGTGGTGTGCAGCCAACTAGTCATTTTGCCTGCCAAGCCCGAGCTAAACTAAAGGGTACTCTTCATTTAGCACTGTAGAAATAAAAAAATTAAAGCCCCTTTGAAATGCATTCCGAAAAACATTCTGTTTGCCAAGAAAGTGTCCTCTATAGCGCTTCTGCTAACGCCTGGCATGGCTGGAGAGAGAAAAGAAGAGTTAGAGAGGCCGTAAAATGCAGAGAAAGAGACAGGCAGAGGGAGAAATATCAAAAGAGAGGGAGATGGAGTGGTGAGGGAGGGAGAAGGAGAGAGTGGTGAGGGAGGAGGAGAGAGAGGTGAGGGAGAAGGAGAGAGAAGTGGGGGAGGAGAGAGAGGTGAGGGAGGAGGAGAGAGAGGTGAGAGAGGAGGAGAGAGAAGTGGGGGAGAAGGAGAGAGAGGTGGGGGAGGAGGAGAGAGAGCTGGGGGAGGAGGAGAGAGAAGTGGGGGAGGAGGAGAGAGAGGTGGGGGAGGAGGAGAGAGAGCTGGGGGAGGAGGAGAGAGAGGTGAGGGAGAAGGAGAGAGAGTGAGAGAGGAGGAGAGAGAAGTGGGGGAGAAGGAGAGAGAGGTGAGGGAGGAGGAGAGAGAGGTGAGAGAGGAGGAGAGAGAAGTGGGGGAGAAGGAGAGAGAGGTGGGGGAGGAGGAGAGAGAGGTGAGGGAGGAGGAGAGAGAAGTGGGGGAGAAGGAGAGAGAGGTGGGGGAGGAGGAGAGAGAGCTGGGGGAGGAGGAGAGAGAGGTGAGGGAGGAGGAGAGAGAAGTGGGGGAGAAGGAGAGAGAGGTGGGGGAGGAGGAGAGAGAGGTGGGGGAGGAGGAGAGAGAGGTGAGGGAGGAGGAGAGAGAAGTGGGGGAGAAGGAGAGAGAGGTGGGGGAGGAGGAGAGAGAAGTGGGGGAGGAGGAGAGAGAGGTGGGGGAGGAGGAGAGAGGTGAGGGAGGAGGAGAGAGGTGAGGGAGGAGGAGAGAGAAGTGAGGGAGGAGGAGAGAGAAGTGAGGGAGGAGGAGAGAGAGGTGGGGGAGGAGGAGAGAGAAGTGAGGGAGGAGAGAGAGGTGGGGGAGGAGAGGGGTAGAGGACATAGACATTATTTGGCTGATTGAGGCAAATGCTTTTCTCCTCACTAGTCTGTAATAAGCTTAAGATTTAAATGCCTGAAGTTTCTACTATTAATATAAGCTATTTTGGTGGAGCATTAATTTCTGTAAGTCAAGGAGACGCTAGTCTGGGCTGTAATGTTAAACTCGTGTGAGTCAGCTGCTAAAGTTTCCCCTCTCTCGTACCTGTCTATATTTATGGGATGTTCATGGCTGAAATGAAGCGATAATCCTTGACATTGGGATTCTGTAGACTTATCTGTGTCAATGGCTCTGGCGTCTTGACTATTTAGGACAAAACAGATTGCCTCGGCTACAGGTTACAGGTTACAGGTTACAGGCTACAGGCTACAGGCTACAGGTTACAGGCTACAGGCTACAGGCTACAGGTTACAGGCTACAGGCTACAGGTTACAGGCTACAGGTTACAGGCTACAGCTGGCTACAGACTACAGGTTACAGGTTACAGGCTACAGGTTACAGGCTACAGGTTACAGGTTACAGGTTACAGGTTACAGGTTACAGGCTACAGGCTACAGGCTACAGGTTACAGGCTACAGGTTACAGGTTACAGGCTACAGGTTACAGGTTACAGGTTACAGGTTACAGGCTACAGGCTACAGGCTACAGGCTACAGGTTACAGGCTACAGGTTACAGGTTACAGGCTACAGGTTACAGGCTACAGGCTACAGGCTACAGGTTACAGGTTACAAGCTACAGGTTACAGGCTACAGGTTACAGGTTACAGGCTACAGGCTACAGGCACGTTTCCTTCCTCAGGTCTGTAGCGAGGGATCTTTTCAACAGCTACAAACGGGGTTGGCGTCACCGTCCTTCCTCCGTGAAGGTTTTTTTTTGTAGTTGTTTCCTGCTGCAATCGTATTGCTGAAGAACGTTTTGTTTGCTAGCGTGTTAGCCGGACACATTTCTGCCTCTGTTTGTGTCTCAGTTGTCACCTTAGTCTAACCTAGTGCACTGCTTTTGATTAAAGCTTTATGGGTGTCTAAGTATGGGATTTGTGAGTCACAGAGTGTGCTGCTGTCTGGGCCCTGGTGATGTGATTCTATTTTAATATTTCATTCTGTTAACCCAAACCTCATTCTCTCTAGCACTTCTGTATGTCCCCTTTCTTCCCTGCGCTCTCTCTCTTTTGCTCACTTTGTTCTATTTTCTGTTTATCTCAGTTGCTTCTGTGTACCGTGCCTGGTGTGTCCCAAACTACAACCTGTGTGTATATGTGTGTAGGCGTGTCTAACTTGGATGCACGATTCCCCAAACAACACCATGTTTTTATTTTAGCATATTCAAAACATTTAATTCACTGTATCTCTAGCTGTGTGGCTCTTTGAAAAAAAGGTCTGAAATCTGCATTAAAATGTTAGCGTATTTTTTTTTATAAATAGCTGATGTAACAAGATAACTAGGAGGGAACATTTGTTGTTTTGTCCAAACAAAAGCTCAAAGCAAATGTGCCATGCAACTGTAAATAAATGCAATACAGCAGGTTTACTGGGATATATTGGGACTCATTTTAAGTGCTTCATGTGATTCTGATTTGAATTAACCAGGTTTAGCTTTGTGAGAGTACCAGCACTCAGAATAACCTGGTTTAGCTTTGTGAGAGTACCAGCACTCAGAATAACCAGGTTTAGCTTTGTGAGAGTACCAGCACTCAGAATAACCTGGTTTAGCTTTGTGAGAGTACCAGCACTCAGAATAACCAGGTTTAGCTTTGTGAGAGTACCAGCACTCAGAATAACCTGGTTTAGCTTTGTGAGAGTACCAGCACTCAGAATAACCTGGTTTAGCTTTGTGATAGTACCAGCACTCAGATTAACCAGGTTAGCTTTGTGATAGTACCAGCACTCAGAATAACCAGGTTTAGCTTTGTGAGAGTACCAGCACTCAGAATAACCTGGTTTAGCTTTGTGATAGTACCAGCACTCAGATTAACCAGGTTAGCTTTGTGAGAGTACCAGCACTCAGAATAACCTGGTTTAGCTTTGTGAGAGTACCAGCACTCAGAATAACCTGGTTTAGCTTTGTGATAGTACCAGCACTCAGATTAACCAGGTTAGCTTTGTGATAGTACCAGCACTCAGAATAACCAGGTTAGCTTTGTGAGAGTACCAGCACTCAGAATAACCTGGTTTAGCTTTGTGAGAGTACCAGCACTCAGAATAACCTGGTTTAGCTTTGTGATAGTACCAGCACTCAGAATAACCTGGTTTAGCTTTGTGAGAGTACCAGCACTCAGAATAACCTGGTTTAGCTTTGTGATAGTACCAGCACTCAGAATAACCAGGTTAGCTTTGTGAGAGTACCAGCACTCAGAATAACCTGGTTTAGCTTTGTGATAGTACCAGCACTCAGAATAACCTGGTTTAGCTTTGTGATAGTACCAGCACTCAGATTAACCAGGTTAGCTTTGTGAGAGTACCAGCACTCAGAATAACCTGGTTTAGCTTTGTGATAGTACCAGCACTCAGAATAACCAGGTTTAGCTTTGTGATAGTACCAGCACTCAGATTAACCAGGTTTAGCTTTGTGATAGTACCAGCACTCAGATTAACCAGGTTTAGCTTTGTGATAGTACCAGCACCTGAAACTCTGAGAAAACTGTTCCTGGAAATCTATTCTTCAGAAAGTCAATTTAAGGAAATAGAAGTGGGTTGGAACAGAACAGTTATTAGTGGGTCAAGTGAATATGACAGAGAGTGATTTAGCTCTCACATTTGTTTGGTTCACACTAATGTTACAGCCAAGATAAGCGTATTGAAGCATCGAGCTGTGACAGCAAAACCTATTGAAATGTTAGCACAGTGTGAATCTGTTTTGGGCATTTTATGAATATCGGCTGATTGGTGTGGAATAACAATAGAAGGGTGAATGTGGATTATCCTGGAGGGCAGGGAGACCGAAACAAGCTGTGTGAAAATAAAAATACATTAATATTAAAAGCAACAATAGACTACTGTCCATTAAATTGATCAAAAATGCAGTGTAGACATTGTTAATGTTGTCAATGTGTATTGTAGCTGGAAAAGTCCTTCAATGGAATATCTACATAGATGAACAGCAGTGTTTTATTAGCCACCATTAGTGCTGTGTTCCAATGGCCTGCTGTGTTTCCTAATCCAACTGTAACCTCCTAAAAGGCTGATAGACCATTAGAAAAGCAATACAATTGCACTGATTCAGACTAGCGCAGTATCTGGGGCATCAGCGTTTGTGGACTTGATTACAGGCTCAAAATTGTCGGAAACAAAGACGTTTCTTCTGAAACTTGTCAGTTTATTGTTGTTTTAAGAAAAGGCTGTTCCAGGGAAGCCAACTGGCTCTGACCAGAATTTATGGAGGAGTGGGAGGCCCTGGTGCCCAGCTGAGCCAGAGAACAAATACATAGGTGTGTCTACTTTAAGAAACAGAAGCCAAACAGGGTTTCAACTGGCAGCTTTCTTAAATAGTACTTGCAAAAACACCAGTTTTCAATGTCAACAGTGAAACTGCGACTGCAGGACTTTGCCTTCTAGGCAGAGTTGCAAAGAAAAAGCCTTATCTCAGACTGGCCAATAGAAAGAAAAGATTACGATTAGGAGGAGAACAGAAAAACTGGACAGAGGAAGATTGGAAAAATAAAGTTTTAACCTGAAGGCTCTTCGGCTTAAAAGGAAATAGACTAGTTAAAAACCGCTCCTGTGATCCAGAGTTGTCCAATTAGTAAGGTAACAAATAGAGGTTATGTTTAGACTCCGGCCTTGTGCCAAAAGCTTTTTCTCTCAAAGAAACATTCAAAACCGTGTTGCCCATTAGAGTAAAGATATTTGACCGTTTCTATCTCATAGTAACCAAGTGGAAATGAGGCGGTTCGAAGTATTTCATGTAGAAGGGAACACGGCCGTTTATGTGTTCTCTATTCATTTATTCGGCTAGCTTGTTATCTGTATTGGCCTATTGGGCTTAATATTCCTCATATAATTTCTTCTTTCTTCGTCCTATTAGGCTATAATCGGACATGATGTTTGACTCTGACCGTCAGTCATTAATGAGGATCCACTACCATCAGAAATCAGAATCAGAAAAGTGTTTATTCGCATTGAATGCGTGAACAGACAAGGAATTTACTGTGGCAGGAAGGTGCTTACATAAAACATATGAATAGAACAATATAAATTAAACTAAAGGGATGAGGGGGTAGAGGGATAGTATGTACAAAAAAATAACAATAAGATACCAAAAAACAACAGTGCAATAGAGTAAAAAATGTAGTGCAAATCAGGCAATGTGCAACAGGAGTGGGTCAGTACATACAGCTGAAATGCCTCCATCTTCCAGGAGGCGTTCTTTTGTCAACATGGCGATAACCGGTAAAGAGAACAAGATATTTGCTAGCTAGGCTATCACTTGGATACACAAGGACTCATATCTTCTGCATATAAGCCGAGTTGAGTTTGTGGCAAAACCTTTTACACTGCCTGAATATTCTTCTGTCTTTTACTGCATATATGACATATTTATATGAGTCATATATTTCGTCATTGAAGGTGTTTAAATATCGTCTCGTTCTCGTGAACCCAATATTGTGTGTCGTCTCTTCTCATGGGCTAAGCGTATCGTCACACCCCTAGTTAAAAACCAAATAAACAGCATTTGTCAAGACTTCCAGGTGCCTAATTGTTCGGCACTGTACTGGATATTTTCGGTTTAAATTCATATATTTATTATAATCCTAGATAATATATGTAATGTCAGGTGTATTGTGTCATGTACTATTCTCTTAACCCTACCCGTCTAATTTAATCCTTGATTTTACCGTGTATACTCTACGTAATCCTGGATGTTCATAATGACTTTCTGGAACCTTCCATCTGCTCTTACATAACGGTCTGTTCGTCAGCAGGGTATAGCCTCGTCTGCTCCTGTTCTCAGTGATATTCTTTACACATACTGTAGGAAGAAATGACCTGTTGACATGACCAGCTGTCATTATACTGGCTGTCCAACACACACACACACACACACACGCAAAACATTCCTTGTAATACCTGTAATATTTGTGCATTAAGCGTCAGAACTACCTCTCCAAATAAACCCATACCCAAATACCCATATTAGAAGAGCAGATAAACCCAGCTCAGCTTGGCTCTGTACTGTGAACCAGGTCAAACAATCACACGGATAAACAAATACAATAGTCTCCTTTGAGGGAACGTCTGATTCCGACCAACAGTCGCTCTTCAACCAGATTAGACCTGTTAGGTATTGAAACAGTATAACTGAATAGGTCAGAACTATTCACAATTCATTCTCTGTTGGAATTAGAATGTCAAAGCTTCCCCAGCCGGGTTTCCACAGTCTCCGAGCTCGTAGAACAGAGAACTTACATCGTTCTGTTTTAGCAGGCGAACGGGGTTTCAAGCTAAAGCTTGGCCCTTGTTCTAAGCAAAACCTTGGCCCTTGTTGTGTTGACCACTGGAGACAGGCTTTTTGACGCGAGGATATTTGACTAAATGAGTGTTCGGGAGCTGTGTGTTTGTGTACATTGTTTTTGGAAGGGCTATCTCTCAGAAACACGCATGGCTCTTTCTATATAAAACCCCCTGGGTAGCAGGATAGCTGCTTGTGGTGGGAGCAGACAGACTGGGAGGGGGGGGTGAATCTCTATGAGCCGGGCACAACTCAAGCATTTGACACTGGCTCTCCAAGACACAGGCACACACACACACACACACACAGACACACACACACACACACACGCACAGACACACACAGACACACACACACACACACACACACACACACACACACACACAGAAAACACACACACACAGAGCAAGTTCATTGTTCCCATATTATAGTGTGTGTGTGTGTGTGTGTGTGTGTGTGTGTCTGTCTGTGTGTGTGTGTGTGTGTGTGTGTGTGTGTGTGTGTGTGTGTGTGTGTGTGTGTGTGTCTGTGTGTGTGTGTGTGTGTGGGCTTCAGACTGCAGGACTCTAGTAAACCAACCATCATCTTCTCCTTTCTGATCTTTGTTCCAGTATTCTTTCAACTTCGGCTGCCGTGCAGTGGGAGGAATGTACTGTACCTTCTAAGAGGTCATTGGCTGTTTCGCGGTCTGATGAATGTACTGTTCTGGGTCAGAGGTCATCAGTCCTCTGGTGGTGTGAACATACTGTTCTGGGTCAGAGGTCATGCTCAGCCTGGCGTTCAGATGAAAGTTCTGTTCTATTTAATTTTCTATACAAAGGAATCATCTGTGAAGGTGTTTTTCACAGCGGAGCCGTGTATTACAACCACACAAACACCTGCAAAATGGAAAGAAAACGAATTATTGATCATTAAATGAGCCTTAAGATCAAATAGAATTCATATTACCAATTAGTACATTCATATTACCTTGGGCTCTAAGATAATGATGTGTGTGTCTCCTCCACACCAGAAGAACCTGCTTGGTCAAAAATGAAACATTTATAATCAGTTTTTAAATTTGACCTGTAAGAATGTTAACGACCATCATGGAGAAATACTGTAGTTGGTTTAAGCTTGTCGGCTGTTCCTGAATCCATTTATCTCATGTTGATACGTGGATTCAATAGTTGTCACCTTGCTGAATCACGACATTTTCCGAATCATCGATGCCTGAGCATGGTTTAGGGAAAAATTTAGGCATGTGAAATTGGAGCCGAAGGAGCTGGTGTTGGGTTTACGTTTATATATTAGGAGAGACGTTCAGCATTGGCAGGTTACGAGTTGGCTCTGGGCATTACATTCTGTGTGCTTAAGCTGTGGTCCTATGTGGTTTGGCACAGTGACTGAAGGAACGTAGAGGAGATGTGATTGATCTGATTCGAATCCTGAGGCTGTACAGAAAGGCAGGAGCTCATCATTTTCAACAACATAATTTCTTAGGACATTGAATTGTTTCTAGGAACCTAAAAAAACATGTACCGTACCTCAAACCACCTTTTGATATACCTCAACCACATTTAGTTAAACCTCAAACCACCTTTTGATATACCTCAACCACATTTAGTTAAACCTCAAACCACCTTTTGATATACCTCAACCACATTTAGTTAAACCTCAAACCACCTTTTGATATACCTCAACCACATTTAGTTAAACCTCAAGCTTGGATTCATTGTGTATTTTGAGACCTCCCTGAACACATTAGCCGCACTCCTTGTAAGAAAAACATTTATGTGATTAATATTCTAATTCATTGTTTTCTGCTTTTCTTCTAAACTAAGTTTGTGCACAACACCCTGAGGACTTTAAAAACCTCTCCTTTAACCTCCTGTTCCAGAGATAGGTCATTCTAACCTTCAGATGCGAGCAAGTTACTCTAAAGAGAGAGCCGAGTACATCTGAATCCATTCGATCAGACCTCATCACAGAACCTATTAACGCTCCCTAATGAGGCTGATGTTACGCTTTCTTACGTTTTAGTAGAATAAATTGGATATAATGAATCCAAAGTTTTATATGTCGTACTAGAGAACGTGGTCACTCAGTCCAATCACATGTTATAAGTGTTCAATGTTTTTAAAATGATTATTTCTGTTGGTGTTTTCCAGGTAATGACGGACAGAACACATCCT
>CM055743.1:751344-886344 GCA_029465975.1 Dallia pectoralis | reverse complement strand
TACCACAGAAGTACATTTACAGGGATTCATTTGCTTGTAGTACCATAATGGAACATGTATCATCAATTTTGTACACCAATATCTAATGATTGGACAAACAACTAACTAGTGAAACTATGGGTATCTTTTGTCTGGGTGATCTTAATCAATGTACCCATGGTATTCCATGATAAATCTATTGTTTGAACCATTGATTGTGCAAATGCAAGGTATCTTTAAAGATATGAATGCACAATGCAATGTTTTGAACATTAGAGAGCCTGTGTTACAAGTGTTTACTGTTGTGAGTTTTGTGTCTAGAGTTGTGGAAAATGACATTAAGGTTCTGAGATAATGGTCAAAGGGATTGCTAAAAACTGTAAATGGCACAGCCTTTTAAGAAAACGCCTCCCTGCCCTAGCATGTGTGTTTGTGTGTGTGTGTGTGTTTGCATGTGTGTGTGTGTGTGTGTGTAGCACCTACACGTGTGTGTGTGGGCACCATATAGGGCTCCACATAAAGCTCCACATAGGGTTCCACATAGGGTTCTACATAGGGTTCCACATATCCTGGACTGTTTTGTCAGTATGTTTTATAAATCACCTTCCTCGTTCTGAACACATTTCCCTTTGACATCTGAACAGCCTTCAAAGTTAATCGTTTCAAGCTCACCTAACATAGGAGCATGAAAATGTCACGACGAATACCGCTAATCACGTTTGTGGCTTTGGTTTCTTTAGCGTTCATCTGCGTTTCTTGTTTTGCAACAAATTGTGGTGGTTTATCATTCTGGTCAGGTAAACGCCTCTGGATCAATAAAACTATCGCCACATTCCTTTTCAGTTTATTTTTTATTGAAGCTGTCAAACCAGTGAACTTTCTGTTTCCAGTGAAAAGAATGACGCAGACATTAATGATCTATTATGTTGATGAACAGAGCGTGAACCAGATTCTTATAGGTGATTGAAAATGCAATTCAACATAATCCTTTATATTACCTGCCAACTGGTGAAAGGCTTGTCGGGACCTCGTAATGACAAAGAAAATACACAAAGTTCTGGATACATTTGCAGATGAAAATTTGCAGTTGAATGACACTTTACAATTTTATCTCGGAAATGTAAATTTTGAAAGACACATTGACTACATTTGTTGCAAAGGACCCATGGGTCTACAGAAATATTAGCTTAAGGTTGGAAAGAAAGATAGTTCCCCACATTTACATATGTATTTTCATCTTGTTTGTTGCTATGGGAACAGAGACGGGACATCTGGTTGTACATCTAGTTTGTTACTATGGGAACAGAGACGGTACATCTGATTGTACATCTAGTTTGTTGCTATGGGAACAGAGACTGTACATCTGATTGTACATCTAGTTTGTTGCTATGGGAACAGAGACTGTACATCTGTTTGTACATCTGGTTTGTTGCTATGGGAACAGAGACAGTACTGCTGGTTGTACATCTAGTTTGTTGCTATGGGAACAGAGACGGTACTTCTGGTGGAAAATCTAAAATTACAACGTTGTGGTAGAAAATTATGAGTTAAATTTTATGATTGACATACATTTCAACATTTCAAATCCAAAATCCACATTTTACATCATTACATTCACATCACTGATCTGCATTGGAAAGAAATGTGTCTTTTAAATTGCTCTCTACTTCCTGAACCGTCATCCAAAGGGATATTTTCACAAGTCTCATCACCAGTGTGTAGAGCCTTAAGAATGTTCTGTCAGAATAACTTGTGAACCGTAACTGCGATGCAAATTAAACACATTACTTTCCGGCCTCGAGGATTTCATGGTGAGTGCTGCCAGTGATTTCTATTGTAACATCAAGTCGTAGGTCTCGCAGGAGGACAGTGAAAAGTTGTACAATTCCTCAAGTCAGAAAGTAATGACACGCTATAGAGGGAATACAAAGTGCTTGGTTGTATCGTGTGTGCTTCTGTCCTGTCTAGAAGGGTTAGGGACAAGGCAACAAGAGAAATTATATTGGATTGTTTTTTAGTGAGGACAATTGCTTTCCTGGTGCTGTTTCCATCATCGTCCCACATCAGGGTAAAAATAACCGGTCACCTGATCTGAGACCCAGCTGGAAGGTGTTCTGGCTGGGCTCTGATGGCCTCTGTTCTGCCCATGGACTTGTCACACGGAGCAGCCAGCGGGGAACCCAGTGGGGGCATGGCTACAGACGTTAGGATGGACGTCTCAAACAGTGTCCTACACTCTTGAAACTTCACCGGGTTTTGATCCATTTGGGACGCGACCAGAATGTCCTTTCTCTAGGCCCGGCCGCTCCTCTTTGTCACTGTGACGGACAAGATAATGGAGTGTGATAATGGGAATGTTTCCAGGGACCGGCCAACCTACAACGTTCATCACAGCCCCCCCTGTCAACCTCTCAGACACATAAATACAGGAAACAGGCAGCTTGTGCAGAGGCTGTGTTGAGGGAACCTCATATCATTTTACTAGCTTTTTTCTGTTTGTTTGTGTGTATACATGCGCGTGTGTGTTTATATATTTGTATGTGTTTGTTGCAATTTCAAAATGAAGACAACGTTTTGCACTATTTGACTGAGGATAGAAGACTTGCTCCCAGACTTTTATCTTCATTAGAGTTGGGGTTAAGTTTTAGGTTGGGGTTATAAATATGGGTTAAAATTATGGATAGCCTTTGAAATATGTTTAGGGTTGACTTGAGACATGCATGGATAGTTTTAGGCGTTGCACAGAAATAATAGAGACATCTGGAGTGGACAGATATCATAGAAACATCTGGCGTGGACAGATATCATAGAAACATCTGGAGTGGACAGATATTATAGAAACATCTGGAGTGGACAGATATTATAGAAACATCTGGAGTGGACAGATATCATAGAAACATCTGGAGTGGACAGATATCATAGAGACATCTGGAGTGGACAGATATCATAGAGACATCTGGAGTGGACAGATATCATAGAGACATCTGGAGTGGACTGATATCATAGAGACATCTGGAGTGGACAGATATCATAGAGACATCTGAAGTGGACATATTTATCTGCTGATCCACAGACTGGGTAGCTGAAGGCTTCACCCTAGGAAGCTCAGCCCGTGCTGCTATGTGTGGGCACCACACCTTCACCCTAGGAAGCTCAGCCCGTGCTGCTATGTGTGGGCACCACACCTTCACTCTGCAGGCTTTATAGAGGTGAACAGAATAAAACCAGACCTCATACAGACTCAGAAATGGATGAATTCAGAAATCCTCTGTTGTTCAACCTGCCTGGGGCTGAACACGTCCGTGGGATGGCTTGATACAGAGAACCAGAGAGCCAGTGGTTTGGAATCATTCACGTCCGTAGGATGGCTTGATACAGAGAACCAGAGAGCCAGTGGTTTGGAATCATTCACGTCCGTAGGATGGCTTGATACAGAGAACCAGAGAGCCAGTGGTTTGGAATCATTCACGTCCGTAGGATGGCTTGATACAGAGAACCAGAGAGCCAGTGGTTTGGAATCATTCACGTCCGTAGGATGGCTTGATACAGAGAACCAGAGAGCCAGTGGTTTGGAATCATTCACGTCCGTAGGATGGCTTGATACAGAGAACCAGAGAGCCAGTGGTTTGGAATCATTCTAAGAAGATATGGGGTGTTTGTTTTGAGTCCCGGTCCTGTGGTTAAAAATTCGCCCGTCACTGACGACTCAGTCATTGTTGAGAAGTTATTTCGAATATGAATCCTGATTCCTTCATGTGACTCAGGGGTTTTAACATATGAATCATGATTCCTTCATGTGACTCAAGGGTTTTAATATATGAATCGTGATTCCTTCATGTGACTCAAGGATTTAACATGCTTCGTTTTTAAATATTTATATATCTATTGTCTAGGATGTTAGAATGAAATACTAGTTCATATCGTAAAAGGAGGAAACCTGTGTGGAAATGCTGTTAATCAAATACACTTCAGATGTATGAAACAATAATATCATCCAAGGTTTCTTTGCTACCTGAGTACTGTGAGCGAGCCAGTGTCTGTCAAGCTCCTCACAAACATGTGTCTGATTTGACATGTGACTGCATTTTCTTTACAATATAATAAGGCTGTGCAGAATGAAATGGTTTGACTCAGATTAAGCCCTGCCCATATTGTGGACATACGTTTGTTTTAAAACTCCTGGTGAACGGCTTGTTTTACAACTTCCTGTGAATGTCACATTTTCCTCTGGCAGTATTAAACAGTTATATAACACTGAATCACTGAAAAACATGTTTAACTTTTATATTCTTTCAGTTCTATTCTGAATTATTTCACATTTCTTCTATGTCCATTTCTATTTTCCAGTACCTTACTAACACTCCGTATTAACCCATTAATGATTCTCTTCAGACCAATACATCGAGAGAGATCAAAGGTCTAATTAAAGAAAATAACATATCAATGGGATTTGTAGCTATGGGAGAGGTCTCTGAATTATCATCACAAGGACTAGATACCAGACCAGGGAAGACAAATAGTCAAGTGAAATGAGATATCCCTTTAAAGAAATGTAATTACAGTAGTGAACTTAAGAACAAACCAGTTGGCAGTGTCAAACTAGTTTTGAAGTTGATGACGGATGTCCAAGCCTCTTTCAGTGATAACTCTGAATGAACTGACACGACCGGACCAGCAAAATCTGCTGGAAATCTGTACAAATATTCATGGTGTTGAGATCTAGAGTCACACAATGCCAGAACGATGTGTGTAAGTTTTACAAATTGTTTGCTTCCAGTACTTGCAAATATATTTAAACCTATGAACTATTCAATGGGTATTCATTTGATGTTCTGTGTCTGGTCTGACATTGTCTTTCACCATTTGAATCGCTATTTTATTTATTCCCTTTTACGGTTTATGAAAAGCTTTGATCAGGAAATGTGATATTGTCACTTTTTTCATCCAACAAATGATCTCCTTTCCATACTGTTTAGATTCGTGTCTACAAATCGTGACACAACTTGATGAACTTTGAGCATTGAAGGTTTGTAGATGGGAAAGCAGCTATCGGAACACTTAATTATGCTCTACAAAAAATACTCAAATTACAACAAAAATCAAATCTCTCTGTCAAGCCTGTTTTGACATTTCTGTCAGAATTGCTACGGCTCTTGTCAGAGCCATTTAAAATAGTCTCCCTGTCTTTACAACAACGTAGCACACAATCAAATCTCATGTATATAAAGACATCTTGAAGACTAAGCTTGTTAGTGTGCAAACCACATTCCAATAAATGGTATTATTGCTCTGGGCTTTCAAAGCCTGATACAAGCAGACTTGTAAAAACCTTAACAAAATGTCCTCTATTGCTGTGCCTGTTAGCCTCCATCCTTGGCAGAGGGCTCAGACGTGTATATGAATATGCAAGACATGTAAATGAATATGCAGATCACTAGCTGGGTTCTCTGGTTAAGAGGGATTTGACTCACCTGCTGATTGACAACACAGTCACTGTTAGATAAAGGACAACATAAACACGACACTTGATCCGTTCCCTGAGTTTCCTGCCCTTACACGTTTCCTCCCGTAATAAAACGCTGTATCTAAACACACCCGTTCCCTGTGTCTCTTCTATCCCCACATTACGTCAGAAAGGACAAGCGGCTCGATAGACATTTTGATCGACAGCTGCCACCAGCCGGATATCTCTCCTCTGACGCTCCTCTAATTTCCTCCTCCTTTCGCTCCTTCCCCCAGATCCCTCAGATCAGCTACGCCTCCACGGCTCCGGAGCTGAGTGACGACCGACGGTACGACTTCTTCTCCCGTGTGGTTCCTCCAGATTCGTTCCAGGCCCAGGCCATGGTGGACATAGTCAAGGCCATGGGCTGGAACTACGTGGCAACTGTGGCCTCAGAAGGACCCTACGGGGAGAAGGGAGTGGATGCGTTCCAACAGCTGTCCAGAGATGCAGGTTAGTGTCAAACTGACTTCAGCATGTTGCACATGTGCAAATTGGACCAATATACGACATAATTGCTGTGTTTCTTCAGTTGGGCTGGACATTACTCTGTTTGTTCGGAATACATCTCCACACTGCACATCTTTCTGCTAATTCTGTTCGTTAGGAATGACTGCTTCATGTTTGATTTAAATGCTGACAGCTACTATGATGTGATGTCAACAATCTGAGAGTCCCTTACAGTTTGACTGATGACTTTGGTCCTCAGCATCCTGTTGTTATCCTCAGCATCCTGTACTAAGTCTCAGCTTCCTGTTCTTAGCCTCAGCTTCCTGTTGTTAGCCTCAGCTTCCTGTTCTTAGCCTCTGCTTCCTGTTCTTAGCCTCTGCTTCCTGTTCTTAGCCTCAGCTTCCTGTTGTTAGCCTCAGCTTCCTGTTGTTAGCCTCTGCTTCATGTACTAAGTCTCAGCTTCCTGTTGTAAGCCTCTGCTTCCTGTTGTTATCCTCAGCTTCCTGTTGTTATCCTCAGCTTCCTGTTGTTAGCCTCAGCTTCCTGTTCTTAGCCTCAGCTTCCTGTTCTTAGCCTCAGCTTCCTGTTGTTAGCCTCAGCTTCTTGTTGTTAGCCTCTGCTTCATGTACTAAGTCTCAGCTTCCTGTTGTAAGCCTCTGATTCCTGTTGTTATCCTCAGCTTCCTGTTCTTAGTCTCAGCTTCCTGTTGTTAGCCTCAGCTTCCTGTTGTTAGCCTCTGCTTCATGTACTAAGTCTCAGCTTCCTGTTGTTAGCCTCAGCTTCCTGTTGTTATCCTCAGCTTCCTGTTGTTATCCTCAGCTTCCTATTGTTAGCCTCAGCTTCCTGTTGTTATCCTCAGCTTCCTGTTCTTAGCCTCTGCTTCCTGTACCAAGTCTCAGCTTCCTGTTCTTAGCTAACATAAATAGCACCAGGTGTTTTCTTCTGCTGCTGTAGCTCATCTGTTAAAGGTTCAAGTTACTGTTGCCTTTCTATTTGCTCAACCCAGTCTGGCCATTTTATTCAGACTTCTGCCATCAATAAGACATTTTCACCCAGAGAACTGACGCCAAATGGATATTTTCTCTCTTTCGTACCACTCTCTGTAAACCCTGGAGACCGTTGTGTGAGAAATTCCCAGTAGATCAGCACTTTCTAGAATACTCAAACCAGCCTGTCTGGCACCAATAACCAGGCCACGTTTAAAGTCACTAAAATCACCTTTCTTCCCCATTCTGATGTTTGGTTTGAACTTCACCGGATTGTCTTTGTCTACATGCATGAATGTGTAAAAATGTTAGACTTTTTTCATGTATTCTATTTAATCAATTAAATTCAAATGTTAAATATTTGTGAATATTTTGAATGATGACGAACAAAATTTGGAGCAGCACGTTATTCTCAGATTTTAGCCCACCTGCCACACACGGTATCAGCACACAGTATCAGCACACAGTATCAGCACACAGTATAAGCACACAGTATCAGCACACAGTATCAGCACACAGTATCAGCACACAGTATCAGATCACAGTATCAGCACACAGTATCAGTATTAGCACACAGTATCAGCACACAGTATCAGCACACAGTATTAGCACACAGTATCAGTATCAGCACACAGTATCAGTACACAATATCAGTAACAGCACACAGTATCAGCACACAGTATCAGCACACAGTATCAGCACACAGTATCAGCACACAGTATCAGAATCAGCACACAGTATCAGTACACAGTATCAGTACACAGTATCAGAATCAGCACACAGTATCAGTACACAGTATCAGAATCAGCACACAGTATCAGCACACAGTATCAGTACACAGTATCAGAATCAGCACACAGTATCAGCACACAGTATCAGCACACAGTATCAGCACACAGTATCAGTACACAGTATCAGTACACAGTATCAGAATCAGCACACAGTATCAGTACACAGTATCAGAATCAGCACACAGTATCAGCACACAGTATCAGTACACAGTATCAGAATCAGCACACAGTATCAGCACACAGTATCAGCACACAGTATCAGTACACAGTATCAGAATCAGCACACAGTATCAGCACACAGTATCAGTACACAGTATCAGAATCAGCACACAGTATCAGCACACAGTATCAGCACACATTATCAGTACACAATATCAGTAACAGCACACAGTATCAGTATCAGCACACAGTATCAGCACACAGTATCAGCACACAGTATCAGCACAGTATCAGCACACAGTATCAGTATCAGCACAGTATCAGCACACAGTATCAGTACACAGTATCAGTATCAGCACACAGTATCAGTACACAGTATCAGCACACAGTATCAGTACACAGTATCAGTATCAGCACACAGTATCAGTACACAGTATCAGTATCAGCACACAGTATCAGCACACAGTATCTTCTGCTCACTGTATAGTGAATACTGGCCCTGATAGTGAATACTGGCCCTGATAGTGAATACTGGCCCTGATAGTGAATACTGGCCCTGATAGTGAATACGGGCCCTGATCATGACACAGCCCAGACATTCATTAGTACTATACACACACACACACACACACACACACACAGTGTTAGTATCTGTGTTTTTTTATAACCACTGACTGGTGTTCCAGTTTTCATCTCCATGGTGATGACCACGTAAAGAGGGCTCCACTTTTTTAAAATATTAAATCAAGTTAATTACGTCCCGTGGGAAACTGACACCCTCTGCACGTCCGGCAGCCATCTTCTAACTGATGAGTCTTTGTTTGTGTGTGTCTATGTGTGTCTGTGTGTGTCTGTGTGTCTCTGTGTGTGTCTTTTTGTGTGTGTGTGTGTGTGTGTGTGTGTGTGTGTGTCTGTCTGTGTCTGTGTGTGTGTGTGTGTGTGTCTGTGTCTGTGTGTGTGTGCTTGAATAAATGCATGTTTGTGAGTTTCTATTCCCTCATTAAACATGTAACGGTTCCATGTTGTGGTTCACATGGTTTCTGAGGAGCAGAGCGTCACGGAGACATGAGAGTAAAAAATATCTACAGTGAGCAGAAGATAGTGGGAGCTGTGCTAATGGGATGAGTCTATGAGCAGAATATAGTTGTAGCTGTGCTAATGGGATGAGTCTATGAGTGGAGGATAGTGGGAGCTGTGCTAATGGGATGAGTTTATGAGCAGAAGATAGTGGGAGCTTTGCTAATGGGATGAGTTTATGAGCAGGAGATAGTGGGAGCTGTGCTAATGGGATGAGTCTATGAGTGGAGGATAGTGGGAGCTGTGCTAATGGGATGAGTCTATGAGTGGAGGATAGTGGGAGCTGTGCTAATGGGATGAGTCTATGAGTGGAGGATAGTGGGAGCTGTGCTAATGGGATGAGTCTATGAGCAGAAGATAGTGGGAGCTGTGCTAATGGGATGAGTTTATGAGCAGAAGATAGTGGGAGCTGTGCTAATTGGATGAGTGTATGAGCAGAAGATAGTGGGAGCTTTGCTAATGGGATGAGTTTATGAGCAGGAGATAGTGGGAGCTGTGCTAATGGGATGAGTTTATGAGCAGAAGATAGTCGGAGCTGTGCTAATGGGATGAGTTTATGAGCAGAAGATAGTGGGAGCTGTGCTAATGGGATGAGTGTATGAGCAGAAGATAGTGGGAGCTTTGCTAATGGGATGAGTTTATGAGCAGGAGATAGTGGGAGCTGTGCTAATGGGATGAGTTTACGAGCAGGAGATAGTGGGAGCTGTGCTAATGGGATGAGTGTATGAGCAGAAGATAGTGGGAGCTTTGCTAATGGGATGAATTTATGAGCAGGAGATAGTGGGAGCTGTGCTAATGGGATGAGTTTATGAGCAGAAGATAGTGGGAGCTGTGCTAATGGGATGAGTCTATGAGCAGAAGATAGTGGGAGCTGTGCTAATGGGATGAGTCTATGAGCAGAAGATAGTGGGAGCTGTGCTAATGGGATGAGTTTATGAGCAGAAGATAGTGGGAGCTGTGCTAATGGGATGAGTTTATGAGCAGAAGATAGTGGGAGCTGTGCTAATGGGATGAGTCTATGAGCAGAAGATAGTGGGAGCTGTGCTAATGGGATGAGTCTATGAGCAGAAGATAGTGGGAGCTGTGCTAATGGGATGAGTTTATGAGCAGAAGATAGTGGGAGCTGTGCTAATGGGATGAGTTTATGAGCAGAAGATAGTGGGAGCTGTGCTAATGGGATGAGTCTATGAGCAGGAGATAGTGGGAGCTGTGCTAATGGGATGAGTTTATGAGCAGAAGATAGTGGGAGCTGTGCTAATGGGATGAGTCTATGAGCAGAAGATAGTGGGAGCTGTGCTAATGGGATGAGTCTATGAGCAGAAGATAGTGGGAGCTGTGCTAATGGGATGAGTCTATGAGCAGAAGATAGTGGGAGCTGTGCTAATGGGATGAGTCTATGAGCAGAAGATAGTGGGAGCTGTGCTAATGGGATGAGTGTATGAGTGGAGGATATGTGAGGGGGTGAGTGTCAGAGGAGGACGGGATTCCTGACTGCTACAGCAGGACTCTGTTCTAGGTCCACTTTTCACCATGACTCTGTTCTAGCTCCACTTTTCACCAGGACTTGGTTCTAGGTACACTTTTCACCAGTACTCAGTTCTATGTCCACTTTTCTCTACAGAACAAGTCACTTAGCTGTCATATATTCACTCCCTCCAGACATTTACATGTGGATGACACTGAGATATATCTGATCTCCCCTATTTTGACATCTGGGTGTCAACGGGAATCTTCATGCCTGGTTGACATCTCTGCTAGCAAAATCACAGTCCCAAAGTGTTTAGCTGAACTTGATTATACCAGAGTATTTATAGATTACGTTAATAGTGTATTTATTTTAAATGAACAATTACCATTAAAGCATATTTTATTTACTTTTAAGGAATATTCAAAAATGTATTATAAGATCGCCAAATATTGTCTATAACAAACACCATGTTCGAACATAAGGAGGCGCATAAGTGTACATGGTACCAGAGCACCCTAGGCCGAAGGTCAATGATCGATTTTGTAATCGTATCGGCTGATCTAAGGCCGCATGTTTTGGACACTCGGGTGAAGAGAGGGGCAGAGCTGTCAACTGATCACCATCTGGTAGTGAGTTGGATCAGAGGGTGGGGAAAGACTTTGGACAGACCAGGTAAGCCCAAACGGGTAGTGCGGGTGAACTGGGAACGTCTGGAGGAGGCCCCTGTCCGAAAGATCTTTAACTCACACCTCCGGCGGAGCTTTTCAGGCATCCCTGTGGAGGTTGGGGGCATTGAACCTGAGTGGGCAATGTTCAAAGCTTCTATTGCTGAAGCTGCGGCGGTGAGCTGTGGTCTCAAGGTCCTAGGTGCCTCAAGGGGTGGTAACCCTAGAACACGGTGGTCAGGGAAGCTGTCCGACTGAAGAAGGAGGCCTTCAGGGATATGCTAGCCCTGGGGACTCCGGAGGCAGTTGCAGGGTACCGACAGGCCCGAAGGGCTGCAGCCGCTGCATCATCTTGGAGAAGCTATGGAGAAGGACTTTCGGTCGGCACCAAAATGCTTCTGGAAAACCGTTCGGCACCTCAGAAGGGGAAAACGGGGAACCATCCAAGCTGTGTACAGTAAGGATGGGACACTGTTGACCTCAACTGATGATGTGATCGGGCGCTGGAAAGAGCATTTTGAGGAGCTCCTGAATCCGACCTACACGCCCTCTAGTACAGAGGCAGAGCTGGAGGCTGATGGAGGGTCATCGTCAGTTTCCCTGGGGGAAGTCGCTGAGGTAGTCAAACAACTCCACAGTGGCAAAGCCCCAGGGACTGATGAGATTCGTCCAGAAATGCTAAAAGCTTTGGGTGGGGAAGGGCTGTCTTGGTTGACACGCCTCTTCAACATTGCATGGAAGTCTGGGACAGTGCCAGAGGAGTGGCAGACCGGGGTGGTGGTTCCCCTCTTTAAAAAGGGGGACCAGAGAGTGTGTGCCAATTACAGAGGTATCACACTCCTCAGCCTCCCTGGTAAAGTGTACTCCAAAGTGCTGGAAAGGAGGGTTCGGCCAATAGTCGAACCTCAGATTGAAGAGGAACAATGCGGTTTTCGTCCTGGCCGGGAACCACGGACCAGCTCTTTACTCTCGCAAGGATCCTGGAGGGGGCTGGGAGTATGCCCATCCAGTCTACATGTGTTTTGTGGATCTGGAGAAGGCGTATGACCGGGTACCCCGGGATCTTTGTGGGAGGTGCTGCGGGAGTATGGGGTGAGGGGTCTCTTCTCAGGGCCATCCAATCTCTGTACGCTCAAAGCATGAGCTGTGTCCGTGTCCTCGGCAGTAAGTCGGATTCGTTCCAGGTGGGGTTGGCCTCCGCCAGGGCTGCGCTTTGTCACCAATCCTGTTTGTAATATTCATGGACAGGATATCAAGGCGTAGTCATGGGGGAGGGGTTCCCGTTCGGTGGGCTGATGGTCACATCACTGCTTTTTGCGGATGATGTGGTCCTGATGGCCTCATCGGTCGGTGACCTTCAGCACTCACTGGATCGGTTCGCAGCCGAGTGTGAAGCGGCTGGGATGAGGGTTAGCACCTCTAAATCTGAGGCCATGACTCTCAGCAGGAAACCGGTGGAGTGCCTACTCCGGGTAGGGAATGAGTCCTTACTCCAAGTGAAGGAGTTCAAGTACCTCGGGGTCTTGTTCGCGAGTGAGGGAACAATGGAGCGGGAGATTGGTCGGAGGATCGGAGCAGCGGGGGCGGTGTTGCATTCGCTTCACCGCACCGTTGTGACGAAAAGAGAGCTGAGCCGAAAGGCAAAGCTCTCGATCTACCGGTCAATCTTTGTTCCTACCCTCACCTATGGTCATGAAAGCTGGGTCATGACCGAAAGAACTAGATCGCGGGTACAAGCGGCCGAAATGGGTTTTCTCAGAAAGGTGGCTGGCCTCTCCCTTAGGGATAGGGTGAGAAGCTCAGTCATCCGAGAGGAACTCGGAGTAGAGCCGCTGCTCCTTTGCATAGAAAGGAGCCAGTTGAGGTGGTTCGGGCATCTTGTACGAATGCCACCTGGGCGCCTCCCTAGAGAGGTGTTCCAGGCACGTCCAGCTGGGAGGAGACCTCGGGGAAGACCCAGGACTAGGTGGAGAGATTATATCTCCACACTGGCCTGGGAACGCCTCGGGATTCCCCAGTCAGAGCTGGCTAATGTTGCCCGGGAAAGGGAAGTTTGGGGTCCCCTGCTAGAGCTGCTACCCCCGCGACCCGACCCCGGATAAGCGGTTGAAGATGAGAGATGAGAGATCGCCAAATACAGCTAGACAACGCTACGTCGCTCCTAGACAATTCCAAGATAGCTCCTGGACTTCTGATAGAGAACTCCAAGACAGCCCCTGGACATCTTCTAGACAGGTCCAAGACAGCCCTAAAATAGCTAGTTGTCAAGACCGTACACCAGCGAAACAAAGTTTGCTAGTTCAAATCCTCAAGCTGACAAGTTTTAGTACCCTGATGGAAACAAACGATGCGAAACACCCTCACGATGGTGCACAAACAGGTACAATATTTAAATACCTGAAGGTTGCGTTGAAAGGGGACACATCCCTATCAGATTCAGACAGCACACTGTTCCACTTCTTGATCACAGTCCCAGTGACTCTTGGTATATGCCCAGATCGATGTGGGCCAACCACAGTATCGTGTAGCCAGCCAATGGGAATTCCTAATCATCTGTATGAACACAGTTCGGGACCTCAGACTCCCCAGTCACCTCAGATGACTGATGTCGTGGTGAATCGAGCTGGCACTTTAAATGGTTCCCCAGAACATTAAACAGAAAGACAAGGCCGTGTATGTGAAGTGATCTCTCAGAATACATCCTAACCCACTCCCTACTCCCTGAACACTTCACTAGTTTCGAACAGTATTTATAGTTGTGCACTATTAAATAGATTGTGGGACGCGTGTTAGGAGACAGCCTACTAGATGCCGGTCAACAGATGGGATCTCCATTCTTCGTTCCAGTCGGGTCTTTCCCCGGCTTGTCTTGACTGATTGATGGCCTCGTAATCTGCTCTGATTGTCAAAGTGGAGACGCTTGCGGTTTTGGGCTATTCTTCTGGGAGAGTTCAGGGTTGAACTCCTTCAAAGACTTTCAAAAGGTCCCTATGGCTATCACCGTTGGGAAACACCCTTTGGGTTCCACCTAGAACCAGAATGAGTTCTAATATGGGGAAGCCAATTGATCTTTGAGGTTCTAAACAGGATTTTTTTCTTTTTTTGACCTGAGTCCTGCTGTTTTTTGTTTCATTTTTTATTTAAGTTGTAATAAATACTTGACATTTTATCGCGGCTCTGTTTACATCAAGGTTAAGTCATGAATTGTTAATGCTGACGAGATATTTCCGGCATAAATGATGAGTTGGGAGGAACATTATTGAATCTAGGTGGTTCCTGTGTCATTGGCGGCCCGTTTTGGATTCATTATGCATTTTCCCAGACACGCTGGTGTTGTTACATGTTACGATTACACGTGTCAACATCTAGCCACAGTATTTCTCTAGAACGTTGCCGTGTATTAATCAATTATTTATTCCATGAATTTATTATGAATGAATTGTTATAATGCTGGCGACACAGCTCTGTCACAGCCACTCTCTGGTCAGTGCCGCTCTTCATAAATGCCACCAGAGGACAAGGTGTCTGAGAACCCCATGGTTCTGGGTAGATGATGTGTTCATGTCTCTGTGTCTGAGAACCCCTTGGTTCTGGGTAGATGATGTGTTCATGTCTCTGTGTCTGAGAACCCCTTGGTTCTGTTTAGATGATGTGTTCATGTCTCTGTGTCTGAGAACCCCGGGGTTCTGTTTTGATGATGTGTCCATGTCTCTGTGTCTGAGAACCCCTTGGTTCTGGGTAGATGATGTGTTCATGTCTCTGTGTCTGAGAACCCCTGGGTTCTGGGTAGATGATGTGTTCATGTCTCTGTGTCTGAGAACCCCTGGGTTCTGTTTAGATGATGTGTTCTTGTCTCTGTGTCTGAGAACCCCTTGGTTTTGTTTAGATGATGTGTCCATGTCTCTGTGTCTGAGAACCCCTTGGTTCTGTTTAGATGATGCGTCCATGTCTCTGTGTCTGAGAACCCCTTGGTTCTGTTTAGATGATGTGTCCATGTCTCTGTGTCTGAAAACCCCGTGGTTCTGTTTAGATGATGTGTCCATGTCTCTGTGTCTGAGAACCCCTTGGTTCTGTTTAGATGATGTGTCCATGTCTCTGTGTCTGAGAACCCCTTGGTTCTGTTTAGATGATGTGTTCATGTCTCTGCATACCAGACTGTGGCTGTACAGTACCAAGTTGTTGGACTCATCACCACTAGCAGCGTAAAGTACTGCCTCTCCACTACAACCGGGCTTGAAATCAATGGTGGCTAATGAGACGTCACTGGTAGATACGCAGCTGTTAATCAGTCAGTCACATCCTCCGAGACTCCGGGTCTAGGCTATAATTTTACCGCCTGCTGAATTCAGAGGGGCACCGCTGTGAAAAGCAGCTATTAAGTTGTCTGGCTTTCTGTGTGCGTGTGTGCATGAGTCCATTTCTCCTGTATCATCAACAAATCAGCTCAACGCTTCCAAGGGCTATTCCTCCTCCACCTCCTGTCTCATCTATTCCTCCTCCACCTCCTGTCTCATCTATTCCTCCTCCTCCTCCTCCTCCTCCACCACCTCTTCCTCCTCCTCCTCCTCCTCCTCCTCCTCCTCCTCCTCCTCCTCCCTCCTCCTCCTCCTCCTCCTCCTCCTCCTGCTCCTCCTCCTCCTCCTCCTCCTCCTGTCTCATCTATTCCTCCACCTCCTCCTATCTCATCTATTCTTCCTCCACCTCCTCCTATCTCATCTATTCTTCCTCCTCCTCCTCCTCCTCCTATCTCATCTATTCCTCCTATCTCATCTATTCCTCCACCTCCTCCTATCTCATCTATTCCTCCTGTCTCATCTATTCCTCCACCTCCTCCTGTCTCATCTATTCCTCCTCCACCTCCTCCTATCTCATCTATTCCTCCTCCTCCTCCTATCTCATCTATTCCTCCTATCTCATCTATTCCTCCTCCTCCTCCTATCTCATCTATTCCTCCTGTCTCATCTATTCCTCCTCCTCCTCCTCCTATCTCATCTATTCCTCCTCCTCCTCCTCCTGTCTCATCTATTCCTCCTCCTCCTCCTATCTCATCTATTCCTCCTCCTCCTCCTATCTCATCTATTCCTCCTGTCTCATCTATTCCTCCACCTCCTCCTGTCTCATCTATTCCTCCTCCTCCTCCTCCTATCTCATCTATTCCTCCTGTCTCATCTATTCCTCCACCTCCTGTCTTATCTATTCCTCCTCCTCCACCTCCTGTCTCATCTATTCTTCCTCCTCCACCTCCTGTCTCATCTATTCTTCCTCCTCCTCCTCCTATCTCATCTATTCCTCCTATCTCATCTATTCCTCCACCTCCTCCTATCTCATCTATTCCTCCACCTCCTCCTGTCTCATCTATTCCTCCACCTCCTCCTATCTCATCTATGATTCATCCTGTCTTTAATGTTTACCTCCTGCATCTTGTACTGCTATAACCACTGTTCTCACATTAACACATAGGGTATTTGTTTCACCAGTACAACCAAAGGCTTTGTCATTCATCCATCCTATATTATAACAGCTTGAGCACAATTACATTTCTGATATGAATATAAGTATGCCTCTTGGTAGTTAGGTCGGTCTAATGTGTGATGTCGTCTGTAGTTGTAGTCCCAATGGAAACATTGACTTGTTATCGCTGTGACTACATCCGTGTATGTTTGAAAGACGGGTTTAGTTTGTTCTCAGAAACTCTCATGAACCTTGTGTTCTTGTTAATGCAACCTGTTTTCTCTCGGCATGTTGATATCAGTGGAGTATCGGTTTGTTTTCTCAACTGCGTTCTGTGATAACCGATCAATGACAATGTTTTTGTCATAATTAAAAGTGTTAAAACATCTGGCAGATACTGAATGAGCTGACCCCGTTATCACATCTCTGCGAACCCACACACGATCCAAATATTGTTGTGTAATCTCTTGTGAACAGACTGCATTGACAGGAGTCACACTGTATGTCGGTTTAAAGACAACTGTATGCCTGAGAGAACGATCAGAACGTGTTACAGTGCCACTAGAAACAGGACAAAATATATCATGCTTTTGCAGGAGTTGGCATTTTCAACATTTTGGAAAGCGAATTGAAAACAATTTGCATGCATTTTAGGAAGTAGAATGTGGTTGATATGTTTATTTTGGTTTCTATTTTTTGTCTGTCAACACAATGGATGAAGAATATCTGACCAATGAGCATTGATTAAGCCTCATTATTATGCTGACATTATGGTTTAGTCGAAGTTGTGCACTTATTCATAGGATAGAGTCATGCATATTCATACCAAGAAAAAACTATTTCATTTCAGTTTTGCCACATATGAAGTTTGTGTACTGTTAAAAAAGTATTTTATAAGTAAAACTGGAGTGGGTTAACACAATGGGTATACAGATATCCACTGGATTTAACTTGTTTAAATATGGGCCCATGGCATTATTTGTAGGAACCGATCGGGTTTAGAGCGATGGCTCTGGAATCACAGCACAGAAAGGCCAACATCCAACCTACATTGATCGGACAACCACCACAACCAATTGAATTGGACAAAAATAACTAAGAGGGAAGCATGCAGCCTTGACACGAGGCGTCCTCCGAGAGCAGTGCTTTACCGGATGAAATAGCCCTGGATTTATTGCTTTCCCTGGACCGGCGAGTTCCCCCATAAGTCTCCAGGATCGGGAGGGGCAGAGAGAATTCTACAAGCTGGGCTGGATCTATGTTGAGTCTCAGAGCTGGATCTATGTTGAGCCACAGAGCTGGATCTATGTTGAGTCTCAGAGCTGGATCTATGTTGAGTCACAGAGCTGGATCTATGTTGAGTCACAGAGCTGGATCTATGTTCAGTCTCAGAGCTGGATCTATGTTGAGTCACAGAGCTGGATCTATGTTGAGTCACAGAGCTGGATCTATGTTGAGTCACAGAGCTGGATCTATGTTCAGTCTCAGAGCTGGATCTATGTTGAGTCACAGAGCTGGATCTATGTTGAGTCACAGAGCTGGATCTATGTTGAGTCACAGAGCTGGATCTATGTTCAGTCTCAGAGCTGGATCTATGTTGAGTCACAGAGCTGGATCTATGTTGAGTCACAGAGCTGGATCTATGTTGAGTCACAGAGCTGGATCTATGTTGAGTCTCAGAGCTGGATCTATGTTGAGTCTCAGAGCTGGATCTATGTTGAGTCACAGAGCTGGATCTATGTTGAGTCACAGAGCTGGATCTATGTTGAGTCACAGAGCTGGATCTATGTTGAGTCACAGAGCTGGATCTATGTTGAGTCACAGAGCTGGATCTATGTTGAGTCTCAGAGCTGGATCTATGTTGAGTCACAGAGCTGGATCTATGTTGAGTCTCAGAGCTGGATCAATGTTGAGTCTCAGAGCTGGATCTATGTTGAGTCTCAGAGCTGGATCTATGTTGAGTCACAGAGCTGGATCTATGTTGAGTCACAGAGCTGGATCTATGTTGAGTCACAGAGCTGGATCTATGTTGAGTCACAGAGCTGGATCTATGTTGAGTCACAGAGCTGGATCTATGTTGAGTCTCAGAGCTGGATCTATGTTGAGTCTCAGAGCTGGATCTATGTTGAGTCACAGAGCTGGATCTATGTTGAGTCTCAGAGCTGGATCAATGTTGAGTCTCAGAGCTGGATCTATGTTGAGTCTCAGAGCTGGATCTATGTTGAGTCACAGAGCTGGATCTATGTTGAGTCAGAGAGCTGGATCTATGTTGAGTCACAGAGCTGGATCTATGTTGAGTCTCAGAGCTGGATCTATGTTGAGTCACAGAGCTGGATCTATGTTGAGTCTCAGAGCTGGATCTATGTTGAGTCACAGAGCTGGATCTATGTTGAGTCACAGAGCTGGATCTATGTTCAGTCTCAGAGCTGGATCTATGTTGAGTCACAGAGCTGGATCTATGTTGAGTCACAGAGCTGGATCTATGTTGAGTCACAGAGCTGGATCTATGTTCAGTCTCAGAGCTGGATCTATGTTGAGTCACAGAGCTGGATCTATGTTGAGTCACAGAGCTGGATCTATGTTGAGTCACAGAGCTGGATCTATGTTGAGTCTCAGAGCTGGATCTATGTTGAGTCACAGAGCTGGATCTATGTTGAGTCACAGAGCTGGATCTATGTTCAGTCTCAGAGCTGGATCTATGTTGAGTCTCAGAGCTGGATCTATGTTGAGTCTCAGAGCTGGATCTATGTTGAGTCACAGAGCTGGATCTATGTTGAGTCACAGAGCTGGATCTATGTTGAGTCTCAGAGCTGGATCTATGTTGAGTCACAGAGCTGGATCTATGTTGAGTCACAGAGCTGGATCTATGTTGAGTCTCAGAGCTGGATCTATGTTGAGTCACAGAGCTGGATCTATGTTGAGTCACAGAGCTGGATCTATGTTGAGTCTCAGAGCTGGATCTATGTTGAGTCACAGAGCTGGATCTATGTTGAGTCACAGAGCTGGATCTATGTTGAGTCACAGAGCTGGATCTATGTTGAGTCTCAGAGCTGGATCTATGTTGAGTCTCAGAGCTGGATCTATGTTGAGTCACAGAGCTGGATCTATGTTGAGTCACAGAGCTGGATCTATGTTGAGTCACAGAGCTGGATCTATGTTGAGTCTCAGAGCTGGATCTATGTTGAGTCACAGAGCTGGATCTATGTTGAAAATACCTTTGTAACTCCTCCTGCATATGCATCAATAATATGTATTCATTAAACCTCTGACAGACCACCTGATTGACCCAATAACCTGCATCTGATTGGTGCAACTGATTCCATCTGTGTATTTCCAATGCCTACATTGTTTCAACTTTGTTCTGTGTGATTCCTTTCATTCAGTCACCTTCATCGTGTCTCCGTTTGTCCAAATATGTAAAAACAGAGTAAGTTTACAAGGGCTGTGCTTTTCCCTCTGACAGGATGTGCCGTAGTATTTCCATCCAGTCATGAATGGAGGCGGAGCTTCTCTGATCTGTGCTGCTGTGTGGTGCATTATGGGTATGAAGGAGAGAGGGCGAGAGCGAGAGATAAGTGGAGAGAGAGAGAGACTGCAAAAGGGATAATACTCTAATGCATTTTATCTGCATGACGATGCAATGGTTTTTCTCTCTCTTTTGCACTTTTTGTCTCTATTTCTCTTTTTTATTTCCGTTTATTTAGATTTATAAATAGATATTGGAAAAAGAAGAGAAATGGACTTAGAGAAACTGAAAGGGAGATGAAAAAACAGGGAGTTATCAGAACATAATACACAATATAACCAGTTAGTAACATGTGCCCATTTACACAAATACTGTTTGTCTCTTTCTGTCTCTCAGTCTTTCTTTTTGTCCCTCTCTTCCCCCTCTCTCTCTCTCTCTCTCTCTCTCTGTCTCTCCCCCTCTCTCTCTCTCCCTCTCTCCCTCTCTCCCTCTCTCTCTCTCTCTCTCCCCCTCTCCCTCTCCCTCTCTCTCTCTCTCTCTCTCTCTCTCCCTCTCTCTCTCTCTGTCTCTCACCCTCTCTCTCTCTCTCTCTCTCTCTCTCTCTCCCTCTCTCTCTTCACACCCTCTCTCTCCCTCTCTTCACTCCCTCTCTCTTCTTTCCCTCCCTTTCTCTCGTTTTCTCCCTTCCTCTCTTTACTCCCTTTCTCTCTCCCTCTCCCTTGCTCCGTTGCCTTCTGATAAAACCATGCCGTCCTCAGCGGACTGAGCTTCTTCAATAATTTAACGGGCCCTTGCATATTCAGTCGTTGGTATCTGAGGAGGAAGATGTGTCCCAACTGCTCTTTCATCTTCATACAGCAACCAGACGCACTGCAACAGACCTGGATTCAAACGCTATTCGAAATATTATTACGTACCCTTATCTTTGCTTGATTAAGTGTCCTTTTTTGACAGAGCCAACCAAATTAGCCTCAAACTTCATGACACAAACTTTCCTGGCAATTCCATTGGACAAAAGCAAATGCCCAACGCATTTGTTAGAGATTTCAATAGAATTTAAACCCATAGTTTCTCCAACCTTCTGCAATAGTCATCACTGAAGCACGCTAGCCAGATACAGCCAACCCCTGAATGACCCTGGGCAGCCAATTACTGACATCGCTTTTGAAATATTAACGCTAAACGATGCTATCGAATCATATGTGATTGTTAAAAATCATGTTATTTGTCCGTTTGTCAAAAGCTATTTATCACATCTGAATACAGCTGCTGTTGGTGATTTGAACTTGCAGAATGACGTGAATTGGACTTCTGTAGATCATATTAAGAGCTAACAGATATGTTACGTCTGGCGTGGGTAACTCTGACTTTAGAGACTGATAACTGACATGATGGAGGAAGTGAATGGAATTCTATGTGTGTCTGAAAGTCGAAGGAATGCTTCTAAACACACACTATCTTGTATTAGGACAGAGAGAGAGGGGTTACAAGAGAGAGCAGGAAAGAGACACGAAAAAAATGGCAAAAGACGAAGAGATTGATATATAGAAAGAGCGTGAGAGAGAGAGAGACACAAAAACAGAGATGGTGTAAGAGAATGAGAGTGTCTGCAGCCATGGTTACTCCATCTCCTGGACCCTCAGAGATGTTTTCCTTCGTCAGACAGATGCACAAGCAGAATTATTTAACATGATGTGCAATACATTGACCAATTTATTTTAGTATACGCTGAATTCATTTTCTATTATACAATTCTTGTATATTCATGCATGTTTTGTTACTTCTGGAAACGAATCATATTCCACTCTGAAAAAAGGATCATGAAACAGGTTTTACAATCTATTTTCTATATATTTGAGAGTCAGTGACTGATAGCAGTCTACTAACCGTGATCAGAACTTATTTTATTACCTCACAAATATGAATTAACATATTAATGAACATTGTAGAGGACAGAAATAGTCTCCAACATTGTAATCTTAATTCCTTATTTTAAAGCAACCATGTCGGGAGACATTGATTGTGGATAATAGCAGAAATAAATCTGTGTTTGTCACATAAATGATTGGTCCTGATTGTGGGCATCCTATTGAATCATTGGTGCTGCTGCATCGGGCTTTCAGCTATTAGCTCATTAATTATTCATGAATACAGATCTGTTGTTAATAACAGACTGTGGGACTTGGATGGTCCAGTAAAACCCAGTCCACTGCAGAGCGGGTAATAAAACACAGCATCTTGATACTCGAGTCTCGGGCAATTCTTCTAAAAAAATGTAACGGAAGGTAAACAAGCCCTTGTTACTGAAGTTATGGATGTTTCATCATAAATATGAGAATATTACTCACTCTCACTATACATCTCTCTCACTCTCAGTCTCAGTATACATCTCTCTCACTCTCAGTCTCACTTTACATCTCTCACTCTCAGTATACATCTCGCTCACTCTCAGTCTCACTATACATCTCTCTCACTCTCAGTCTCACTTTACATCTCTCTCACTCTCACTCTCACTATACATCTCGCTCACTCTCAGTCTCACTATACATCTCTCTCACTCTCAGTCTCACTTTACATCTCTCACTCGCAGTCTCACTTTACATCTCTCACTCTCAGTCTCACTATACATCTCTCTCACTCTCAGTCTCACTATACATCTCTCTCACTCTCAGTCTCACTTTACATCTCTCACTCTCAGTCTCACTTTACATCTCTCACTCTCAGTATACATCTCGCTCACTCTCAGTCTCACTATACATCTCTCTCACTCTCAGTCTCACTTTACATCTCTCTCACTCTCACTCTCACTATACATCTCGCTCACTCTCAGTCTCACTATACATCTCTCTCACTCTCAGTCTCACTTTACATCTCTCACTCGCAGTCTCACTTTACATCTCTCACTCTCAGTCTCACTATACATCTCTCTCACTCTCAGTCTCACTATACATCTCTCTCACTCTCAGTCTCACTTTACATCTCTCACTCTCACTCTCACTATACATCTCGCTCACTCTCAGTCTCACTATACATCTCTCTCACTCTCAGTCTCACTTTACATCTCTCACTCGCAGTCTCACTTTACATCTCTCACTCTCAGTCTCACTATACATCTCTCTCACTCTCAGTCTCACTATACATCTCTCTCACTCTCAGTCTCACTTTACATCTCTCACTCTCAGTCTCACTATACATCTCTCTCACTCTCAGTCTCACTTTACATCTATCTCACTCTCAATCTCACTATACATCTTTCTCACTCTCTCACTTTCTGCCTCCTTGTCTCCAAGCTTCCACTTTATCAAACACTGGAGGCTCATTAAGAGAATCTCCTTCAGACAGAAGCAATAGAAGATGTGAGGCTGTAAAATTGATTAGGGCTGTCAGGGTCCTTCTTTAAGACTGATCTATGCTGTTCTAATGGAACTAATGTCATGTATGCTGTGGCAGGGATGTGTGTGTGTGTGTGTGTCTGTGTGTGTGTGTGTGTGTGTGTGTGTGTGTGTGTGTGTGTGTGTGGGTGTGGGTGTGTGTGTGTGTAAAATGGCATTCTATTCCCTAAACCCGGAACTGCCTTTGAACAAAGCCCCTATTCAGCACTAGGGAATGTGTTAATCTGGATTTGTGCTAGTTATTCTAATCGAGTGTTGTCAGATGTTCTGGATTTGTGTTAGTTTCCATAATCCGTTGTGGGGAAGTTGTACAACAGTGTGCGTTTTGACAGCAGTAGTTACTGTGGATTAGATTCTCTGAAAAAGCCAAATGCAAACGTTTTACCTCATTAACAGATGCGTTCCAGTTTTAAAACATTCCACATTCCAGGGGCAATAGTTAGGAGGTTATTTATGATGCTTCTGGGCAAATGTTTTTAGAATAAAATAGCAGTTACAAAATCTTGATTCATATTTTGATTTACAGATTTGACCACAGCCCAATATTCCTCTAGGTGGATAGCTGTGGTAGGTAAGACCTTATTCCAAAAGTAGCACTATTTATTCCCCAAGTAGCACTATTTATTCCACAAGTAGCACTAATCATTCCACACGTAGCACTATTTATTCCGCAAGTAGCACTATTTATTCCGCAAGTAGCACTATTTATTCCACAAGTAGCACTATTTATTCCACACGTAGCACTATTTATTCCACACGTAGCACTATTTAATCCTTAATTGACATCACTATTTACTGCTCTGACAGTTTTGTCCCAGTATGCTTCAAGCTTAACTTTTATGAGTTAATCGTCTCACTTTTCCACCTTTCTCTTGGCATTCAGTCGGCATTTCACCTGCTTGGCAAGTGTCATTTTAAAACTAAACATTTATTCCTTCAGTGCAAAACGGTACAAATCTGCATGTCAAGCAACAGGTGGAAACCTGTTACTTCCATGTAAAGGTTTTCAAAGCTAGAGTATGTTTGTTCAGCTGTGCTAGTAATTGACAAGCTTGAGTATATTTGTGCAGATGTGTTAGCCATTGACAAGCTTGAGTATATACAGTATGTGCAGCTATGTTCAGGAATGAATGTGCTTGCTTTGAATCACTGCTTTTTCAGGTCCTCGGGTCAAAACAGTTGAGGACGGATAACTGGCTCTACTCAATACGCTGAATATAAAATAACATATTAGGACTGATTTTCTTTGATTGTTTTGGGTGGTGCGGTGGAAATCAATTCAGTCACGTCATTCTCTCCTCCCCTGACCGCGTAAACTGTTTTGTTAAATCTGCAGCTACTGGGGAAATGTAGCAGGGATTTGGAAATACAGTTACCACACTTCATGTGTTTTACTGCGTAGGCTTATTCAACATAGTACAGTTTTATCTGTACATTATGTAATGTTGCCAACTTGACACGGATCACTTTGTTGATGGGTGGAGTGAGGAAGGGTTTAGAAAAGTATGAGTGATGCTGGGAGGAGGGAGGTGCTGTAGTGAGGGAGGGGCTAAGAGGAGTTAGAGTGGGTGAGGGGCTGGAAAAAGGGAGGGGCTGGGAGGAGCTGGAGAGAGAGAGGGGCTAAGAGGAGTTAGACTGAGTGAGGGGCTGGAAAAAGGGAGGGGCTGGGAGGAGCTGGAGTTAGGGAGGGGCTAAGAGGAGTTAGAGTGAGTGAGGGGCTGGAAAAAGGGAGGGGCTGGGAGGTGCTGGAGTGAGGAAGGGGCTTGGATAGGGGAGGGGTTGAAGTGAGAGAAGGGCTGGAAGAAGGGAGGGGTTGCGAGGAGCTGGAGTGAGGGGCTGGAAAAGGGGAGGAGCTGGAATGTGAGGGAGGGGCTGGGATGGGCTGGGAGGAGCTGGAGTCACGAAGGGGCTGGGAGATGGGAGAGGCTGGACTAATTTTTTCCGCCTTGTAATTACATTTTACATTTTGCGCATTTAGCAGACGATGTATTAACAGTAAATAAATGTTGTATGTACAGATAGATTAATATAGTATGTTATAAAAAGATGTAAATGCACAGAAACATTGTTAGATGTTTGGCTACTTGGAAATAAGGAGGTGATAAACAGTCCACTTAATTTTGCAGTTCTCCTTTTCCCCAGCCTGCCCTGGAAGTATAAAGGCTGTACCGTTAGACGACAGGGGAAAATCACAGACACGTCTGCCATTGTCCAAATGGGACTGAGTTCTCCTGATGCTGTCATTAGTTACGAGAAAGAGACTTAGTGGAAACTCTAGCTCACAGCCCTTTACAACAAACCGGGCATCCAGACAGTGCAATCATTTCCCTTGCTTCTAGCCTAGAAATTGATTTGCGACAGCTGGTGTTTGTACAAACAGTGCTGTCTGGTTCTCCGACACAAAGATTTTTTTCAATTTTGCAACATCGATCTTTGTGATAGCAGCCTATATGATTGTGTTCGGTCAAGACAGATGGGTGCTTTGGATGTTTGAGAACTCAGCATACCATAGGAACCACAGTAAAAGTACAGACGAAACAAAACTAAATGCGACTGTGTAATTTATCTTTAAATTTAGCTAACACGAGATGAGCTGGCTGAAAGAGCTTGTAGAGCACGTGTTAGGGACGGAGATTAAAATGGAAGAAACACTATTGTTCGTACTGCAATCAATCCCCTTTTATGTGGTTCAACAGGCAGGTTACAGCTTCTTATCTACTGTAATGATCTAAATGATTAGCATAGATCAGGATGATGGCCAGAGATATCCTCCCTGTCAGAGCCTGGCTCACCTCACAAAGCCCAGAGCAACTTGGACCGCTGGTTATTTGCTGTATTTGCATTTGACTTCAAATGAACTACTGTACATCAATGTTTATCTAAGTTGCATAACTTTGTATTCACTTAGAAAATAGACATTCTAAGGCAGTCCTTCACCTTCACCTCTAGGTTAAACCTTGCTTGACATTTTTTTAGGCAGAAATTCTTAATCTAAGACATTATTTGAACTTGTTACATACTGCATATTTAATGCAATGATATTACACGGTATTAAGGTACCTTCATGGAATTACCCAGTATGCACCAGCGGTGTAAAAGGGCTATTAAAATAAAGGTGAAAGGCATTAGTGTGCCAAATATTGGCTTATCTTGGAGAATTAATTGTTTTTCCAATGTTTCATTCATCTGTTGTCCATGAAGTCCACACATACTGCACATGATAAAACAATCGAATAGAAAAACAGAACAGGACAGGAAAAATTCAAGGTAGCTTCCAATCAGCGTTTTAGTGTGCCTCCAGGAATGTTCAACACTTTGAGGAAATGCTTCCTTTTATCTTGGCAATAATTTGTACGTTACCTTGGATTCTCTTGACATTATGAAATTACACGGATGAATAACTCGTTAGTTTCTGTGCACCAGACAGTCTGTTACAGAGAGAGCCGCCTGTTCTGTGTGTGTGTGTGTGTGTGTTTACTGTTTTGTGTGGCCTTGCTGTTCTGGAGTGCTTATTGTCATTACAAACATCAATGTGACAATAGTCTTTAGTATTGGCACCTCAATATGACAAGGTGTTGTTGCCCACTGTGAACTAGTAATCATATACCAGGTATCCCACTGTGAACTAGTACATAATAGACCAGGTAGCCCACTGTGAACTAGTAATCATATACCAGGTAGCCCACTGTGAACTAGTAATCATATACCAGGTAGCCCACTGTGAACTAGTACATAATAGACCAGGTAGCCCACTGTGAACTAGTAATCATATACCAGGTATCCCACTGTGAACTAGTACATAATAGACCAGGTAGCCCACTGTGAACTAGTAATCATATACCAGTTAGCCCACTGTGAACTAGTACATAATAGACCAGGTAGCCCACTGTGAACTAATAATCATATACCAGGTAGCCCACTGTGAACTAGTAATCATATACCAGGTAGCCCACTGTGAACTAGTACATAATAGACCAGGTAGCCCACTGTGAACTAGTAATCATATACCAGGTATCCCACTGTGAACTAGTAATCATATACCAGGTATCCCACTGTGAACTAGTAATCATATACCAGGTATCCCACTGTGAACTAGTAATCATATACCAGGTAGCCCACTGTGAACTAGTAATCATATACCAGGTAGCCCACTGTGAACTAGTACATAATAGACCAGGTAGCCCACTGTGAACTAGTAATCATATACCAGGTATCCCACTGTGAACTAGTAATCATATACCAGGTAGCCCACTGTGAACTAGTACATAATAGACCAGGTAGCCCACTGTGAACTAGTAATCATATACCAGGTATCCCACTGTGAACTAGTACATAATAGACCAGGTAGCCCACTGTGAACTAGTAATCATATACCAGGTAGCCCACTGTGAACTAGTAATCATATACCAGGTAGCCCACTGTGAACTAGTACATAATAGACCAGGTAGCCCACTGTGAACTAGTAATCATATACCAGGTATCCCACTGTGAACTAGTAATCATATACCAGGTATCCCACTGTGAACTAGTAATCATATACCAGGTATCCCACTGTGAACTAGTAATCATATACCAGGTAGCCCACTGTGAACTAGTACATAATATATACCAGGTAGCCCACTGTGAACTAGTACATAATAGACCAGGTAGCCCACTGTGAACTAGTAATCATATACCAGGTATCCCACTGTGAACTAGTAATCATATACCAGGTAGCCCACTGTGAACTAGTAATCATATACCAGGTAGCCCACTGTGAACTAGTACATAATAGACCAGGTAGCCCACTGTGAACTAGTAATCATATACCAGGTATCCCACTGTGAACTAGTAATCATATACCAGGTAGCCCACTGTGAACTAGTACATAATAGACCAGGTAGCCCACTGTGAACTAGTAATCATATACCAGGTAGCCCACTGTGAACTAGTACATAATAGACCAGGTAGCCCACTGTGAACTAGTAATCATATACCAGGTAGCCCACTGTGAACTAGTAATCATATACCAGTTAGCCCACTGTGAACTAGTAATCATATACCAGGTAGCCCACTGTGAACTAGTAATCATATACCAGGTAGCCCACTGTGAACTAGTAATCATATACCAGGTATCCCACTGTGATGAAATATCCTGTCAGCTTCACTTTCTTTCCATCACTTCATTTCTCACGATCCTTCTCTAGCTTCCCGTTTAGCTCCCAACTCCCATAATTCCTCCATTTCTGTGGCACATTGCCTGGTCTCTGTCTTGTCAAGTAGCTGGATTTAAACCAACTTCTATATATTCACCAGGGAGCCGGTCGTGACTCAGCGAGGTGAAACAAGTCAAGGTCAGCTGACCACTTCCTGGTGTCATAAATGTCTGCCACCAAACTTTGTCTAAAAAACCCAGCTTTGGAAAGAGACCCAGATATTGAGAGAGGTTATTCAAGGAAGTCCGAAATTGGCACAGTAAATCATTTTACTAAAAATTATGCCTCAGGCAAGGTGACACTATCTATTCGGAGAAACAAACATTTGCAAAGCTAATATTGGAGAGGTTGTTCAGGTGTTTGCCTTTATGCTGAGTAGTCATTTTCACACAGGGACGAGCCCTAAAGCAAAGGTCACATTGTGTCTCAGCCGTTTGTTTATATTTGCAAAATGTATTTATCAGCGTTCTGTCAATTATAGCTAGTAATGTAAATGTAAGTGTCCTGTCAATTATAGAAAATATTTTAATTGTAAGTGTCCTGTCTATTATAGAAAACAATTTAATTGTAAGTTTCCTGTCTATTGTCACGGTCCGTCCAAGGTGTAGTGCGTGAGGAAGCCATGTGCAGAGTCGTATATCCGTTTTGACAGGTTTATTTAAAGACACGAACTTAAAACAAACCGTAAACGGCGACAAACACTAAACTGTTGATATGAAATAAAAGGTGCGCATATAGCGTCTTACACAAAACCCATATAATGACAACAGTAGTATAACACACTCACCTCTAAAATAACGTGTGACATGTAACAATGCGAAGCAACGGGTGCACTGCTCGCGACCCTCTTATATCCCAGTGATTACCAGTGCAAACAGCCGTGAGACAAACGTAAACACGGAAGTGAAACAAGGAAGTGCATCACCGAAATATGTCCGTGTAGCAACGCCACCACACCAATCGTGACAGTATCCCCCACTAAAAGGCTAGCTCCCCAGATAGCCGAACGGAAACACAAAACCAAAACAAGGGAGCAACAGGGAGAGAACCCGCAGTCAAACCCAAAAGGGTCAGTCCAGGACCGCAGGTCCAGCCCTGAAAAGGCCTCGGTGGCTGAGAGGCCGCCATCTAGTGCGGCTGAGAGGCCGCCATCTAGTGCGGCAGAGAGACCGCCATCTAGTGCGGCAGAGAGACCGCCATCTAGTGCGGCTGAGAGTCCGCCATCTTGTGCGGCTCAGAGTCCGCCGTCGTGGGCGACGTCGTGGCGGAGGCCATCGTGGGCGCCGTCGTGGCGGCGGCCATCGGGGGCGCAGTCGTGGCGGCGGCCATCGTGGGCGGTGTCGTGGCGGCGGCCATCGTGAGCGTAGTCGTGGCGGCGGCCATCGTGAGCGTAGTCGTGGCGGCGGCCATCGTGAGCGTAGTCGTGGCGGCGGCCATCGTGAGCGTAGTCGTGGCGGCGGCCATCGTGAGCGTAGTCGTGGCGGCGGCCATCGTGGCGTAGTCGTGGCGGCGGCCATCGTGAGCGTAGTCGTGGCGGCGGCCATCGTGAGCGTAGTCGTGGCGGCGGCCATCGTGGCGTAGTCGTGGCGGCGGCCATCGTGGCGTAGTCGTGGCGGCGGCCATCGTGAGCGTAGTCGTGGCGGCGGCCATCGTGGCGTAGTCGTGGCGGCGGCCATCGTGAGCGTAGTCGTGGCGGCGGCCATCGTGAGCGTAGTCGTGGCGGCGGCCATCGTGAGCGTCGTCGTGGCGGCGGCCATCGTGAGCGTCGTGGCGGCGGCCATCGTGAGCGTCGTCGTGGCGCGGCCTTCGTGGGCGGCGTGCGGCAGCCATTGTGGGCGGCGATGCGGCAGCCATTGTGGGCGGCGATGCGGCAGCCATTGTGGGCGGCGTGCGGCAGCCATTGTGGGCGGCGTGCGGCAGCCATTGTGGGCGGCGTCATGCGGCAGCCATTGTGGGCGGCGATGCGGCAGCCATTGTGGGCGGCGATGCGGCAGCCCTTGTGGGCGCTGGCGTGACGGTGGCAGCCATCTTGGGCGCTGGCGGGACGACGGCAGCCATCTTGGGCGCTGGCGTGACAGCAACAGCCATCTTGAGCGCTGGCGTGACGGCGGGAGCCCTCGTGGGCGCTGGCGTGACGGCAACAGCCATCTTGAGCGCCGGCGGGACGACGGCAGCCATCGTGGGCGCTGGCGTGACGGCGGCAGCCATCTTGGGCGCTGGCGGGACGACGACAGCCATCGTGGGCGCTGGCGTGACGGCAACAGCCATCTTGAGCGCCGGCGGGGCGACGGCAGCCATCTTGAGCGCTGGCGTGACGGCAACAGCCATCTTGAGCGCTGGCGGGACGGCGGGAGCCATCGTGGACGCTGGCGTGACGGCGGGAGCCATCTTGGGCGCTGGCGGGACGGCAACAGCCATCTTGAGCGCCGGCGGGACGACGGTAGCCATCTTGGGCGCTGGCGGGACGGCAACAGCCATCTTGCGCGCTGGCGGGACGACGGTAGCCATCTTGGGCGCTGGCGGGACGGCAGGAACCATCGTGAATGCTGACGTGACGGCGACCATCTCAGGCGCCAGCGTGGTGGCGACCATCTCAGGCGCTGGCTCCTGTAAATCCAGCCATGTCCTCCACCACGTCCTAATAATGGCCGTGGGCTGGTCATCCAACCCCTCCGGGGTTTTTCTGTCCCTGTCGTCGGCGGCAGAAAAGGGTCTTCCCACGGCGGGGGTAGTGGCTGTAGCTCCAGGGGTTTTCCTCCCCTGTCTGCAGCCCCGGAGCAGTGGGGGCCGTTCCTGCAGCACCAGGACCGTGGGTGCTCTCTCCGCGGTCCTCCCGAACACCTCCTTAGCTCCCCCAAAAACCTTCTTGGGACGCCTTCGGGTGCCCTCTTGCCTTCCTCCGGGAGGGACCGCGGACCCGGTGTAATCAGCCCTGATAGCTGCATCGGTGGCTCATACCCGAAGTAAGCACGGAGGCGCCTATACTCCTCTTCGGGCGTCTCCGGCTTACCCCAGTCCCACTGCTCCGTGGTGCGACGGTGAGCTTCATCCTTCGGGGCGCTATAGCTTGCCCCCCCGAGGAATCCACTCACCGTCTGCTGGCTCCGCTGGCTTCTTTGTGGGCTTCGCATTCTGTCACGGTCCGTCCAAGGTGTAGTGCGTGAGGAAGCCATGTGCAGAGTCGTATATCCGTTTTGACAGGTTTATTTAAAGACACGAACTTAAAACAAACCGTAAACGGCGACAAACACTAAACTGTTGATATGAAATAAAAGGTGCGCATATAGCGTCTTACACAAAACCCATATAATGACAACAGTAGTATAACACACTCACCTCTAAAATAACGTGTGACATGTAACAATGCGAAGCAACGGGTGCACTGCTCGCGACCCTCTTATATCCCAGTGATTACCAGTGCAAACAGCCGTGAGACAAACGTAAACACGGAAGTGAAACAAGGAAGTGCATCACCGAAATATGTCCGTGTAGCAACGCCACCACACCAATCGTGACATCTATTATAGAAAATAATTTAATTGTAAGTTTCCTGTCTATTATAGAAAATAATTTAATTGTAAGTGTCCTGTCTATTATAGAAAACAATTTAATTGTAAGTTTCCTGTCTATTATAGAAAATAATTTAATTGTAAGTGTCCTGTCTATTATAGATAGTCATTTAATTGTAAGTGCCCTGTCTATTATAGAAAATAATTTAATTGTAAGTGTCCTGTCTATTATAGATAGTCATTTAATTGTAAGTGCCCTGTCTATTATAGAAAATAATTTAATTTTAAGTGTCCTGTCTATTATAGATCTGGACTCTGCTATCCAAACTTCAAGGCAAATTACAGAAAAAAGCTTCTGAGCAGAGCGAGAGCTGTCATCCTATAGGACAGGCAACCAGAGGAAGTTGAGCAAAGAGATCGGCTGGGTTTGATTAAACCAGGATGTTGGGTTTGATTAAACCAGGATGTTGGGTTTGATTAAACCAGGATGTTGGGTTTGATTAAACCAGGATGGTGGGTTTGATTAAACCAGGATGTTGGGTTTGATTAAACCAGGATGGTGGGTTTGATTAAACCAGGATGTTGGGTTTGATTAAACCAGGATGTTGGGTTTGATTAAACCAGGATGTTGGGTTTGATTAAACCAGGATGGTGGGTTTGATTAAACCAGGATGTTGGGTTTGATTAAACCAGGATGGTGGGTTTGATTAAACCAGGATGTTGGGTTTGATTAAACCAGGATGGTGGGTTTGATTAAACCAGGATGTTGGGTTTGATTAAACCAGGATGGTGGGTTTGATTAAACCAGGATGTTGGGTTTGATTAAACCAGGATGTTGGTTTTGATTAAATCAGAATATTGAATATATCAGCTCTAGCTGCTCCATAATGTCTAATACATCCAATAATCAATTGATGCACCATTCTTCATCTGTTTCTAAAATGTGCATGTATTTTTGTTTATTCTCACACAAAAAATTAAACGACATCTGCTGATGTTCAGAGAACCTGCATGACCTTGGATGAATCCTGCCAGCAAATATGAACTAAAACCAACAGTCCAATGCAACGGGTAAACAAACAACGTACGTTCAAAACCCAAAAAAAAAAAAAGCAACAATAATTCAATGATGCTGTGAGCATGACAGCAGCCTCCAAATGTGCTTTAAAGTACTAATTGCACACATGATCTGTTCCCTTATGCTAAACAATAGGCTGGATTATATGTGTCTCCTCACAATATGTGTTTCTCATCACCAGAGGCAAGAAATCTGTGCACATTTTCCCTGGAGAGTAACTGGTGTCTCAGTCCTTATTTGGCTGCCCTAGCCCAGACTGGTATTGGTTGTGCTTAGGTGTGTTAAAAGGAACAGAATTAAGCATGTCACCTCCATGAGGTGGCTACAGTTGTGCTATCGAAACCAAAACATCCAATCAAAGCGAAGGAAATACAGTTGTCAGATGATTGGTGCTCATGACATGAGCTTTCTATCCTGGTCTGCATTGGTTATGTCTGTTGTCTTTTTATTTTTTAACAATGTTGTTGAGAAAATATGTCAGACTGGTCTTTTTGCTGCTGAGGTTGAGTGAGTGAGCTCCCATCTAAAATGAGTAGTTAGTTCAGGCTTATTCAAGCTCTTATTGCCCTGACAGTGAGGTAAATGAATTGGCGTAGCATTCATAAGGCACATCTCCAGATCTATTAACACCACTCAGGTTTTAACAGAGCCAACATTTCTGGTGCAGTTTCAATGCAGTTAGCAAAGTGACTATGACCTAGTTAAGACACCTTCAACTGACCTTTGACTGAAGAGCTCAGCGACTAACCATCTGTCTGGAGGAGGAGCAGGGGGTGTAGCCATCTGTCTGGAGGAGGAGCAGGGGGTGTAGCCATCTGTCTGGAGGAGGAGCAGGGGGTGTAGCCATCTGTCTGGAGGAGGAGCAGGGGGTGTAGCCATCTGTCTGGAGGAGGAGCAGGGGGTGTAGCCATCTGTCTGGAGGAGGTAACAGGTGTGACATCAACAACAACACAATAGCTCGTCACCCGATTGCTAAGCCAATATTACCCAGAATGCAGCTCATTCACAACATAATTGTAAAAAAATAGTCTTACAAGTGCTTTGCATCATGGTAGTTGGAAGTTTGGTGATCTGTGTTTTGGAGAAGCATGGACGTACCATTTAGTGTTCAGGTTTGGTGATCTGAAGGTAGGGATTATCAGACAGAAACTGCTCTTACAGGAACCAGCTGTTACACCAAGAGAACCAGCTGTTATACCTGCCAACCGTTTCAACACAGTCGGCTGAAAAACTGAGAGATTACTGTTAGAAACACATTTCTTGTCAGTGTTGTGTCGAGTTAAACAACAGCAAACAAGTGTGGAAGGTCAATGACATGTTAAACACATCCTTACAGCAGTAAGATCGCTTGCCCAAGCCTTCCTGATCAGTCAGCCGTGACAACACTTGGATGCTAGCCCAGGGCTGACCTTGTATATTCTGACAGCGGGGCTTACCTTTTATTTTATTTAAACTCGGACGGAATAAGGCCATATTTCAGCCCATTGCTGCTGCTACCAGGAGGTGTTGGATGTTGGAGATAGATTAACCTAAGAATGATTACCTAGATCAATATTTTGTCATGGATAATACTGATCAATGTGGGCAGCCGTACCTGAGGGCGAAGACACTTGGGCAGACTGCAGAGAAGGTTATAACTCTAGCCTCTTTATGTGAGGGCTGTCCAATACTGAGACTGAGTAGGCTGTCCAATACTGAGACTGAGTGAGTAGGCTGTCCAATACTGAGACTGAGTGAGTAGGCTGTCCAATACTGAGACTGAGTGAGTAGGCTGTCCAATACTGAGACTGAGTGAGTAGGCTGTCCAATACTGAGACTGAGTGAGTAGGCTGTCCAATACTGAGACTGAGTGAGTAGGCTGTCCAATAATGAGACTGAGTGAGTAGGCTGTCCAATCCTGAGACTGAGTAGGCTGTCCAATACTGAGACTGACTGAGTAGGCTGTACAGTACTGAGACTTAGTAGGCTGTCCAATACTGAGACTGAGTGAGTAGGCTGTCCGATCCTGAGACTGAGTAGGCTGTCCAATACTGAGACTGACTGAGTAGGCTGTACAGTACTGAGACTGAGTAGGCTGTCCAATACTGAGACTGAGTAGGCTGTCCAATACTGAGACTGAGTAGGCTGTCCAATACTGAGACTGAGTGAGTAGGCTGTAAAGTACTGAGACTGAGTAGGCTGTCCACATGGTTTCTGGATCACTTCTCAACTCCTCTCCCCATGGGCGAAAGATGCTTTCAAGTTTCCCTTAGTTTCACCATGGATGTGGCCTCATATCTGAATTAGTCTATATTGCTTGTTTTCGGATGTGTTTATTTTTTTACCGGCAATTGGCTGATTTGAGCCGAAAACAAATATCCTTCCAGACAGATCGTCTTACCTCTCAACGCTTCTAATCTGGAAGTAGTCTCTAACAAATTCACTTGGAGAAAAGTACGTTTCTGGCCAACAAACACTATTCATTCAGCAAGAGCTCACCCCCCCAAATGGAGTTAATGGTGTGATTTGGCAAACCCATGTGGCCATCCGTTCCCCAACATGGATAATGAGGTCATTTATGTTGGCACAGCCTTTGGTGTGGCTCCTGAGTTTGGCATGCCACGGCCAGGGGACAAACTCAGGGTCGTGGCATGAATCTGGACCCCTCCCTGCCTGGCTGGTACATCCACCGCTTTGCCTTTTGGGTAATCAAATAAGACTTAAGAATAGTTGCTGTGCGCTACCAAGTCTGATCATACTAGCACAGGCTGGTTGCCAGGTGTCATGGACATGTCAGCCAGAGGACAGGACGGCAGCTTCTAGAAAATATCCCAAAGAGATTAATTCGACTGATAACCGGGAGATCACCCAGGACTGACTGCAGTTATTATCCCGCCATCCTGAAGGACCCAGCCGGGCTGCTGATTGGTTCATTTCCATTCCGACAATTTCCTAAATGCAAATGAGGAGTGAGTATTGCTCAGCGGAATGTCGATCTCTCCGCGTTCCATCTGATTGTGAGAGCTGTGAGGCTCCACTGGTTTTATTCAATCATCTCAGGTTCTCTGATTGCCGCATCATTTTCTTCCGAGCCTCCGCTTCATTACTGGGTATCCATTTAGCCTGTTTCTCTTTGGTCCCACCCTCTCTCTCTCTCTCTCTCTCTCTCTCCCTCTCTCTCTCTCCCTCCTCTCCACCCTCTCTCTCTCTCTCTCTCTCTCTCTCTCTCTCTCTGTCATTCCCTCTCTACTCTGCCCCTACTCCAGGTGGTGAGCATGAATTGTGCCGGGTAATGACGAGAAGTGCTTGAAATCCCAAACATTTATTTCATTGAGTGCCTCAAATGGTTCCTCAAGTACGAGGATAAAAAAGCGACACATCAACACGCTCTGAAGTCCCAATTATGAGAGGCTGTCTGTCAAAACAAATGTCCACTTCACGGTCGTCTACTCACTCGACTGCTACTGTCAGGACGTTAGCAGAGGGAGATACTGTACATGCCGTAATAGAGGCAGGGAGAGAGTTCATTCAACCCGGGGTTGCATGGGTTAAATTACAAATGATTATATTTGTTATGAAGTCATGTCTTCATTTGTTCTTGTTGTAGCCAGAATGCTGTCAGCAGTGAAGCACAGTTCACCTTGAGGCCTTCGTTAAAATAGAATGTACTCTCTCTTCTAATTTTTTGTCCCACCCATTGGTTCCACGAGACCAGGCCTTCTTCCTTCAAGCACACTGTGGTTCAGACAGGATTAATTAATCCCTCTTTTCTTTCTCTTCTCTGTATCGGTCGGTGTGTCTCTCTCTTTATCATTCTTTGAGTTTGAGCAGCGGACACTGACCTTGTGTTTTGCTGTGTCATTTAACGCTGAGCACTAGTAATGGAAAATACCAAGTTGTTTACCAAGAAGCCGACCCTGATATGACAAACACAAAAGAGCTAAATCAAAAACGAAATGTGTGAACTCGCAGTAAAACAGACACCCCCTCTAGATGGATATCCGTTTGTCTCTCTCCCTCCCTCTCTCTCTCTGCATCTCTCTCTCTCCATCTCTCCATCTCTCTATCTCTGTCCATATGTCCCTCTGTCTCTCTGTCCCTCTGTCGAGGATACAAGCAACAGGTCCTCTGTCCACAATATACATTTTATTTCAGTATCCGGTAAGGTGAGGCTGGCTGCTAAGTCTGTCTGTTTGTCCCTGTCTATATTTATTTATACCTCTCCTCTCTCTTTCTTCCGTTTCTCTCTCTCACCCCGTCCTTCCCCCAATCCAAACTCCTCTTTCTCCTCTCTCTCTCTCCCCCTCTCTCTCTCTCTCTCTCTCTCCCCCTCTCTCTCTCTCTCTCTCTCTCTCCCTCTTCCCCTCTCTCTCTTTCACACATTTTACCTCAATGTTTACTAGTGTTTTCGATTGTTCTCCTTTGAATAAATGCAAACGTCAATTTCCATTCTTAAACACTGGCGGATCGTAACCTGTTTGTTTGTTATTATCGGGGAAATTGAGACACTTTTCTTCTTGCAACCTGTTAACACACCAATCCTTTCAAATGCACTAGCTCTCTGGTGGGTTTTGCATGGCTCTATATCTGAATCTTTCTTACCACACAAGGATAAATCCATGATTGTTTGATAGACTGTGCAATCATTGTAAATTGGATTTGATCTTTTCATAAAGCCAAATATAATTGAACAGACATCAAGCCAATCGTGTAGAATTACCACATTAGGTTTTCCAAACACCTAGAGATGGTCCGTACTATAATAATCCTACATGAAGTAATGTCCACAACACACATTATTTGAACAATAAGTAATAATTAGGCAATAGAAATTGGCTTTTTATCATTTCTTTGGCTGGTATAATGAGAAGGCAAATCTTCATTCCATAAAAATAAAAGTACATTTCACCGTTATTAGATAAATAATTGAGAAGGAATTGAAATTTACTATGACAACGCAGACATTTGGATTTTATGAACGTTTCATACTTCTGTATAATGCCAGCCTGTCCCGGATAATGCCAGCCTGTCCCGGATAATGCCAGCCTGTCCTGGATAATGCCAGTCCATCAGGGATCATGCCAGCCCGTCCCCGATCATGAAACAGTACCGAAGGCTCCAGAATGATATTATCCTTGTAGCTTACTCAGCATTTCAGTAATATTCTGCTTTGCCTTTATCCCTCCAGGGCCACCATACTGTAGTGCTCTTTCCTTATGTTGTCACTTATCCGAGTGGGAGGCTTCATGTTAGAAAAAGCAGAGAAAAATAACTCCACATACTCTCAATTTGACATTTACATACTTATAATTTTGCAGAAGCCCTCAGGGTTACGTGCCTTGCTCAAGGGCACAGTGACATTTTTCAGTGATATTTTGCTCTTTGTTATCTGGAATTCAAGCCATTGTCTGTTCAGTTGGAGGCCGTACTGCTTGAGGGATTCTGATCTGAATAAATATTGTGCTGGTGAGTTAGCAGGCTGCTGTCAGAGGGAACTGTTAAGCATATGCTGCTGTCTGAGGTTTCCATTCCCAACAGGGTGTCAGGTGATTTCCTTGTGTGGGTGGGACCTACAATATTTATTATTCCACAGAACAGGTGCGAGCAGAGTTTTGGCAAACTATCGAACATTTGGCATGATTGGAATAGTCTGTTTCATACCTCCAAAGAAAATGCATTAATGCAAAGTTACAATCAATAACGTTTGTCACCTGAAAAGTGTATTCCTTTCTTTTAGTGCGATGAACCTTCCTCAAAACCCTGAGAAACCCTAAAATCAGTTGGCTTCATGGAATTAAGGGTGTTTGTTACAGTCATGTCCACAGTGTTTAACAGCGAGGATTTACCTCCAATATAAAACCCAGTGGTTTGTGACAGGAGAATGGACTCAATGACATACAGACCACATTGTTCTGCTATTTGGCCTTCCTTCCCTGTTCGACACAGCTATGCTCCGGTTCTTACAGTTCTTCAGCAGACAACAGATATGAATTTGATGCTGTGCTGAATCACAGATTCCATGCATAATGAAAGCCAATGCGATGCGTAGTCCTTACTTATGGTGATGTGTAGGCTACCGTAAAATGCACTACCTGATGGGCTACAGAATGTTCTGGTGAAGAAGACTTTCTTTAACACACACTCTAGGCACATATTACTGCTAACGTTCTCCTTCCAGGTACATCTTCCAATGAGAAATAGCTCACCTGAAGTGCATCTTCCAATGACAGATAGCTCACCTGAAGTGCATCTTCCAATGACAGATAGCTCACCTGAAGTGCATCTTCCAATGAGAGATTGCTCACCTGAAGTGCTTCTTCCAAAGAGAAATAGCTCACCTAAAGTGCATCTTCCAATGAGAGAATGCTCACCTAAAGTGCATCTTCCAATGACAGATAGCTCACCTGAAGTGCATCTTCCAATGACAGATAGCTCACCTGAAGTGCATCTTCCAATTACAGATAGCTCACCTGAAGTGCATCTTCCAATGACAGATAGCTCACCTGAAGTGCATCTTCCAATGAGAAATAGCTCACCTGAAGTGCATCTTCCAACGAGAAATAGCTCACCTGAAGTGCATCTTCCAATGAGAGATAGCTCAGCTGAGGTGCATCTTCCAATGACAGATAGCTCACCTGAAGTGCATCTTCCAATGACAGATAGCTCACCTGAAGTGCATCTTCCAATGACAGATAGCTCACCTGAAGTGCATCTTCCAATTACAGATAGCTCACCTGAAGAGCATCTTCCAATGAGAGATAGCTCACCTGAAGAGCATCTTCCAATGAGAGATAGCTCACCTGAAGTGCATCTTCCATTGAGAAATAGCTCACCTGAAGTGCATCTTCCAATGACAGATAGCTCACCTGAAGTGCATCTTCCAATGAGAGATAGCTCACCTGAAGTGCATCTTCCAATGACAGATAGCTCACCTGAAGTGCATCTTCCAATGAGAAATAGCTCACCTGAAGTGCATCTTCCAATGACAGATAGCTCACCTGAAGTGCATCTTCCAATGACAGATAGCTCACCTGAAGTGCATCTTCCAATGAGAGATAGCTCACCTGAAGTGCATCTTCCAATTACAGATAGCTCACCTGAAGAGCATCTTCCAATGAGAGATAGCTCACCTGAAGTGCATCTTCCAATGACAGATAGCTCACCTGAAGTGCATCTTCCATTGAGAAATAGCTCACCTGAAGTGCATCTTCCAATGACAGATAGCTCACCTGAAGTGCATCTTCCAATGACAGATAGCTCACCTGAAGTGCATCTTCCAATGACAGATAGCTCACCTGAAGTGCATCTTCCAATGACAGATAGCTCACCTGAAGTGCATCTTCCAATGAGAGATAGCTCACCTGAAGTGCATCTTCTAATGACAGATAGCTCACCTGAAGTGCATCTTCCAATGACAGATTGCTCACCTGAAGTGCATCTTCCAATGACAGACAGCTCACCTGAAGTGCATCTTCCAATGAGAGATAGCTCACCTGAAGTGCATCTTCCAATGAGAGATAGCTCACCTGAAGTGCATCTTCCAATGAGAGATAGCTCACCTGAAGTGCATCTTCCAATGACAGATAGCTCACCTGAAGTGCATCTTCCAATTACAGATAGCTCACCTGAAGTGCATCTTCCAATGAGAAATAGCTCACCTGAAGTGCATCTTCCAATGACAGATAGCTCACCTGAAGTGCATCTTCCAATGAGAGATTGCTCACCTGAAGTGCATCTTCCAATGAGAAATAGCTCACCTGAAGTGCATCTTCCAATGACAGATATCTCACCTGAAGTGCATCATCCAATGAGAGATTGCTCACCTGAAGTGCATCTTCCAATGACAGATAGCTCACCTGAAGTGCATCTTCCAATGAGAGATATCTCACCTGAAGTGCATCTTCCAATGAAAGATAGCTCACCTGAAGTGCATCTTCCAATGACAGATAGCTCACCTGAAGTGCATCTTCCAATGACAGATAGCTCACCTGCAGTGCATCTTCCAATGACAGATAGCTCACCTGAAGTGCATCTTCCAATGACAGATAGCTCACCTGAAGTGCATCTTCCAATGAGAAATAGCTCACCTGAAGTGCATCTTCCAATGACAGATAGCTCACCTGAAGTGCATCTTCCAATGACAGATAGCTCACCTGAAGTGCATCTTCCAATGACAGATAGCTCACCTGAAGTGCATCTTCCAATGACAGATAGCTCACCTGAAGTGCATCTTCCAATGAGAGATTGCTCACCTAAAGTGCATCTTCCAATGAGAGATATCTCACCTGAAGTGCATCTTCCAATGACAGATAGCTCACCTGAAGTGCAGCTTCCAATGACAGATATCTCACCTGAAGTGCATCTTCCAATGACAGATAGCTCACCTGAAGTGCATCTTCCAATTACAGATAGCTCACCTGAAGCTAATTCTTCTCACTTATTTCCAGGTGGGATTTGCATTGCCCAGTCCTTGAAGATACCACACAATCACAAGCAGGAGCACTTTGACAAGATCATCCGTCTGCTTCTCGACACTCGCTACGCTCGCGCAGTCATCCTCTTCGCCTCAGACGAGGACATAAGGTAGGTGTTTTACTCGCTGTTATAATCTGGAGATAAAGACATGGCATGGCTGAGGTTTTTTTTCAGACTATCGTCATTTCCACTCTTCTTTCTCACTACCAGGCATTTAAAAACGTAAATCCAAAAAGAGTTCTGAAGTCTTCAGTAAGGTTGACACATTCTTGCCACAGCGGCATGGGGGTTTCCTACTAATAATACCACTGTAGGTGGCACGCGTCTAATTGACCTCCAGATGAACGCCTGGACACGGGGTTTCCTACTAATAATACCACTGTAGGTGGCACACGTCTAATTGACCTCCAGATGAACGCCTGGACACGGGGTTTCCTACTAATAATACCACTGTAGGTGGCACGCGTCTAATTGACCTCCAGATGAACGCCTGGACACGGGGTTTCCTACTAATAATACCACTGTAGGTGGCACGCGTCTAATTGACCTCCAGATGAACGTCTGGACACAGGGTTTCCTACTAATAATACCACTGTAGGTGGCACGCGTCTAATTGACCTCCAGATGAACGCCTGGACATGGGTTTTCTACTAATAATACCACTGTAGGTGGCACGCGTCTAATTGACCTCCAGATGAACGCCTGGACACGGGGTTTCCTACTAATAATACCACTGTAGATGGCACGCGTCTAATTGACCTCCAGATGAACGCCTGGACACGGGTTTTCTACTAATAATACCACTGTAGGTGGCACGCGTCTAATTGACCTCCAGATGAACGCCTGGACACGGGGTTTCCTACTAATAATACCACTGTAGGTGGCACGCGTCTAATTGACCTCCAGATGAACGCCTGGACATGGATTTTGTACTAATAATACCACTGTAGGTGGCACGCGTCTAATTGACCTCCAGATGAACGCCTGGACACGGGGTTTCCTACTAATAATACGTCTAATATTCACTTACCTTATGACAAGTGATCTTTCTCCCACAAACAGTCAATAACGCGTCGTCTGTAAGATCCTTCCCTCCATATTTCCAAACGCCTTAATCCCGCCTCTACTTTAATTTCATTGGTTGAATCTGTAAACCAATCATTTTCTTTTCTGCCCTTAGAACAAGTTTGAGTAAGTAAAACTCCCATCTGCTGATCTATAGATCCACGGTTCCTGGTGGATTAACTGAAACAACTTACTAAACCTTTAGCTTGTCATTAACGCTTTTGGAGTGTCGTTTTATTATAAAGCACATGGGGACACAACTGTCAGATCACTGAGTGTTGATTTCACCGTTAATCTGTAGCAGCTTAGTTTTCATAAATTGATAAACATCAACCGCCGCATCTGAGAGCAGCACCTCCTTAGTCTCCTGACGGGACCTCCTTAGTCTCCTGGCGGGACCTCCTTAGTCTCCTGGCGGGACCTCCTTAGTCTCCTGACGGGACCTCCTTAAACTCCTGACGGGACCTCCTGAGTCTCCTGATGGGATCTTGTAATATTGGATTACTGCTGTCATGACCACAAGACCTCAATTCATCAAATGGGTAGAACACAACATTGTAGTTATTTGGGATTGGCGTATCTTCATATCCTGACTTGAGAAAACATCTATGTACGTTACATGTTGAGAAGAAATGGACAGGAGCTATTGAAGAACTGTAACATCGAAAAACCGTAATACTATGAAATACATTAGATAAGTAGCCCCCACATTGAGGAGCTGCCCCCACATAGAGGAGATGCCCCCACATAGAGGAGCTTCCCCCACATAGAGGAGCTGCCCCCACATAGAGGAGCTGCCCCCAGATAGAGGAGCTGCCCCCACATAGAGGAGTAGCCCCCACATAGAGGAGCAGCCCCCACATAGAGGAGCAGCCCCCACATAGAGGAGCAGCCCCCACATAGAGGAGTAGTCCCCACATAGAGGAGTAGCCCCCACATAGAGGAGCAGCCCCCACATAGAGGAGCTGCCCCCAGATAAAGGAGCAGCCCCCACATAGAGGTGTAGCCCCCACATAGAGGAGTAGCCCCCACATAGAGGTGTAGCCCCCACATAGAGGTGTAGCCCCCACATAGAGGTGTAGCCCCCACATAGAGGAGCTGCCCCCACATAGAGGAGCTGCCCCCAGATAGAGAAGCAGCCACCACATAGAGGAGCAGCCCCCACATAGAGGTGTAGCCCCCACATAGAGGAGTAGCCCACACATAGAGGAGCAGCCCCCACATAGAGGAGCAGCCCCCACATAGAGGAGCAGCCCACACATAGAGGAGCAGCCCCCACATAGAGAGCTGCCCCCACATAGAGGAGCTGCCCCCACATAGAGGAGCTGCCCCCAGATAGAGGAGCTGCCTCCACATAGAGGAGCTGCCTCCACATAGAGGAGTAGCCCCCGCATAGAGGAGTAGCCCCCACATAGAGGAGCAGCCCCCACATAGAGGAGCAGCCCCCAGATAGAGGAGCTGCCTCCACATAGAGGAGCTGCCCCCACATAGAGGAGCTGCCCCCACATAGAGGTGCTGCCCCCAGATAGAGGAGCAGCCCCCACATAGAGGAGCAGCCCCCACATAGAGGAGCTGCCTCCACATAGAGGAGCTGCCCCCACATAGAGGAGCTGCCCCCACATAGAGGAGCTGCCCCCACATAGAGGAGCTGCCCCCACATAGAGGAGTAGCCCCCACATAGAGGAGCTGCCTCCACATAGAGGAGTAGCCCCCACATAGAGGAGTAGCCCCCACATAGAGGAGCAGCCCCCACATAGAGGAGCTGCCCCCACATAGAGGAGACCAGATAATGATGCTTCAGTACAACAACCAGGCCTTACCACAACCAGGCCTTACCACAACCAGACCTTACCACAACCAGACCTTACCACAACCTGACTATACCAACAGCAAGAGTTGGGGAACCTAGTCACGATTTCGTTACTGTGTCGGCAATAATAACTACCTTGTCTACCTACCTCATCCAATAGACTCCATCAGAAGGTCTTCAGTCGGAACACACTGTACTATAAAGACAAAATATATGTTTTCTTGAATTTATTACTGTACAGAAAAAGTATTTGTGAAAGCCTGAGGCGTTGCACTGAGAGCGATGTGCAGGATTTCCTTCAGTTTTAAACATATCCCCAGGTTGGTGCTATATTGCCAATATATCACAGCGTAGGGCTGTAAGCAGGCACTCTGTGTTGCTTTGTGCAGAAAAACTGCTTTTAGCTGTGTTTTATTCACCATAGAGCAGCCATGCACCATTCTGCCTTATTGGTTAATTTCAGTCCTACCCGATCAAACTGTAGTCATGTGTCTGATTGCAGAGGGATCCTGAACGCGAGTAAGAGAGCAGACCAGGTGGGTCACTTCCTGTGGATCGGCTCAGACAGCTGGGGAGCGAAGAACAGCCCTGTGTTCCAGTTAGAAGAAGCAGCACACGGAGCCATCACCATCCTGCCCAAGAGAGCCACCATCGCTGGTAGGTGGGGCCTGCAGGAGGGTACTCTCATCTGATAGGTTACATATTGCTGTCTGTCTGCCCTGGGTATATGTCTGTCTGTCCTGGGTATCTGTCTGTCTGTCTGCCCTGGGTATCTGTCTGCCCTGGGTATCTGTCTGCCCTGGGTATCTGTATGCCCTATGTATCTGTCTGTCTGCCCTGGGTATCTGTCCGTCTGTCTGTCTGCCCTGGGTATCTGTCTGCCCTGGGTATCTGTCTGCCCTATGTATCTGTCTGTCTGCCCTGTGTATCTGTCTGTCTGCTCTGTGTATCTGTCTGCCCTATGTATCTGTCTGTCTGCCCTGTGTATCTGTCTGTCTGCTCTGTGTATCTGTCTGTCTGCCTGTGTATCTGTCTGTGTATCTCTCTGTGTATCTGTCTGTCTGCTCTGTGTATCTGTCTGTCTGTCTGCCCTGGGTATCTGTCTGTCTGCCCTGTGTATCTGTCTGTCTGTCTGCTCTGTGTATCTGTCTGTCCTATGTATCTGTCTGTCTGTGTATCTGTCTGTCTGCCCTGGGTATATGTCTGTCTGTCTGCTCTGTCTATCTGTCTGTCCTATGTATCTGTCTGCCCTGGGTATCTGTCTTTCTGTCTGTCCTATGTATCTGTCTGTCTGTCTGCACTGTGTATCTGTCTGTCTGTCCTATGTATCTGTCTGTGTATCTCTCTGTGTATCTGTCTGTCTGCTCTGTGTATTGTCTGTCTGCTCTGTGTATCTGTCTGTCTGTGTATCTGTCTGTCTGTCTGTGTAGACCCTTACATGAGACAGCAGACAGTTATAAGCAGCTAAACTGATCATGCCCTGAAAGTGCAAATTCCACAGTCGTCTCCTGTACACAGCACAGTTTCTCAGCACAGCTTTAACGATCATTTACAAGTCCATAATTCATTCTTCACACATCCTCTGCAGAGGAATCTTCTGCCAGTTCTGATTCTGTGATGTGTTGTAGTAGCGGGGAAAGATTCACCAGCTAGCTACAAGATCCTACTGTAATTATGGATCAAACATGGTCTACAACTGTGAGCTGGCTGGCACTGTGTGTGTGTGTGTGTGTGTGTGTGTGTGTGTGTGTGTGCATTTCTGTGTGTGAGATGTAGTTAGCTTTAGGCAAGGGCTACCCGTCATCAGTACTAGATTTACATTTTAGTCATTTCACATAAAAGTAATTTCCATCTCCAGAGGGACTCCAGTCCACAGTCACCCTAACTGCTGCCCTCTCCAGATTCTCTCTATGGATCCAAAATGGCGCCCTGTTCCCTAGGTTGTACACTACAAACACCCTGGTACAATAGCTCCCTGGTACACTACTCACACCCTGGTACTACTGGGGCCTGTGGAGATGCTGGCCTAACAGGTAGGGAGAAATGACAGGGTTTCTGTCTGCTTTTGTGAGATGCTATGATTGCAGGGTTTTGAGTGACATAGACACCCACACGCAGATTAATGTAATTATTTTAGTTGTCACTTGCACACCAGGTTCAAACTGAATTAGATGTTAACTTTTTACCCGACACCCCTGATTTGAAGAGGTGCGGGGTCTGCCACAGTAGGATACATTAAAAGTATCCCTCATTGTCGTGGCTTTGATTCAATCAAGCAATGTTTTGTCTCTCTTAATGGCCAGACTACAATCACACACACACAGACACACACACACACACACACACACACACACACACATACAGCATGAACACTTTGACAGGCAGACTGGTTGTGTGGTAGAGACTCTGTGGAGCTCTGAGATCAGCTTAGATGCTAACATTTACACAGACGTCTTACTGAAACAACAGGTCTGGTTTTGAAAACGAAGCAATGTTGATATAACAAACCATCATTAGGAAATCCCTGAAACATCAGGAGGTAGTTTATACGTCCCCATACGGTAGCATGTCCCACATGGAAAGAACCTATATAAACATATATGTTTTAATATAGGTTTTGATATATGTTTTTAATATATGTGACATATATAAAATTGGCCGTTTTCCTATATTATATGTACATATATGTGCATATATGCACCTATATGTGCATATATGCACCTATATGTTAGGTGCATATATGCACCTATATGCACCTAACATATATGCACCTATATGCACCTAACATATATGCACATATATGTTAAATTATTGAAATCCATAGCTACTATGCAACATAAATAAAAGCCCAAAATGTAGAAATGTACATTATTTATTTACTTAAGAACAATCAAATAGAACAAAAACAAGACAAAAAACTGAACATTAAAAAAACGATTAAAACACTTAATACACAAACACCAAAACAAATCTGTTACCGTAATACAACGAGTAAGAGCTTCAACAGACTTCATCAGGAACTCAAAGTACTTACAGTACAGCTGCGATTGGAGACATCTTGTATGTACATATAGGTCTTATTTGTGGATATAAAGAAGAGATACAGGAGACCTATATGGCCTGTATCCTTACGAAACAAAAGTATACTTTAAGTTCATTTTTGAGAGTATACTTAAGTTTAAAAAGTATACTATTATTAAGGTACTAAAGTACTTATTTATATACTATTTTTATACTAAGTAGACTAAATTGGCCCACTTTATTGTTTATTTAGTACACTTTAGAGTACACTTAGTTTATTTTAAGTATACTTTTAAATACTTTAAAGTAACCCGTGTAGTGTACTTTTAGTTTATGAAGTAGACTTCTTAAAGTACTTAAAAGTATACTTTAAAGTAACCCGTGTAGTGTACTTTTAGTTTATGATGTAGACTTCTTAAAGTACTTAAAAGTATTTCAACTCATGTAAGTACTTCAAGAAGTAAACCTAATAAATGTTAATTTACTATGATTTACTAATAGATTTAAACACATAGTATAACTGTACAAGCCAAGTTTGTCAAGTGAACCTTAAACAATACTCTAACAATCAGTGCCATGTGTCTGGTAGGAGTTCCACTTGAAACTTTAGAATATACTTTTGTCTTCAAGTGTAATTAACATCTTTAAAATAAAGGAAATACAGTACATATTCAAAATACCTAAATAAATCTTGAGGCAAGACACACAATGTGTGTGTTTTCATAAATATTTTCATGAGATAATATTGTCAAAGCTACATTAAAGGGGGATAAACCAGCTATGAACACTTAAAATGTTGATATATACATTGTAGAACTATTTTAAACTCTAAATGTTAAAATAAACATGGTTATTTTATTTAACAATATGCTTCATTTTTGTACATGAAATGCATGCTCACATCTTTTCTGCCTTTACTTGTCTGAAGCATTCATTGTTGCACTTCTTGTGCAAGATCTTCTGGACATCTTGCACTGTTATTTCTTCAAATTTCTCCCTAGCATGCCCTGTAAAAAAAACACAAGACAACAAGCAAACATGATTAATATATTTAACCTTTTATCGGAATTTGTGAAATTGCGCAATATTAAATTAGGATTCCAAATACACACTTGCGTGAAACATACCAAGGCAGATGAATTGTCGCCCCATTCACTGTTCGTATTGTGTACGTCTTCCTCTTCACTGCTGGGATCAGTTACGTCTTCCTCTTCACTGCTGGGATCGGGTACATTGTCCTCCATGCTGTTGGGATTGTGTATGTCATCATCCTCTTCATTACTGAGATTGGGTATGTCTCCCTCTTTGCTGTTGGGATCAGATACAGAGTATTCTGCATTGGCATTAACTTCCTCTGAAGCCTAAAGAAATGAGAAAGGGTAAGGTACATCGTTTAATTTATACTATATGTCACGATTGGTGTGGGGGCGTGGCTACACAGACCTTTCGGTGATTCACTTCCTTGTTTATGTTTTGTCACTCAGCTGTTTCTGATTGTATTCTACTGGGCTATAAAAGGGGAGCTAACAAGTCACTCCTTGTTCAGCATTGTTTGTATGTCACGGTTGCTTTAGAGGTGAGTGGGGTTATTTACTGCTGTTGTCATCGTTGTTTAATATATACATTTAAGTCGCTATATGCGCATTTTGATTTCAACAGTTTAGTTTTTCGCCGTTCACGGTTTGTTTTATGTTGATTTACTTATAATAAAACGACTGAACGGATACCTGGCTCTGCATATGGCTTGCTACACCACACTACGCCGGTCAATCTATGACAGAATGCTGAACCCACAAAGAAGCCAGCGGAGCCAGCAGACGGTGAGTGGATTCCTCGGGGGGGCAAGCTATAGCGCCCCGAAGGATGAAGCTCACCGTCGCACCACGGAGCAGTGGGACTGGGGTAAGCCGGAGACGCCCGAAGAGGAGTATAGGCGCCTCCGTGCTTACTTCGGGTATGAGCCACCGATGCAGCTATCAGGGCCGATTACATCGGGTCCGCGGTCCCTCCCGGAGGAAGGCAAGAGGGCACCCGAAGGCGTCCCAAGAAGGTTTTTGGGGGAGCTAAGGAGGTGTTCCGGGAGGACCGCGGAGAGAGCACCCACGGTCCTGGTGCTGCAGGAACGGCCACCCACTGCTCCGGGGCTGCGACAGGGGGAGGAAAACCCCTGGAGCTACAGCCACTACCCCGCCGTGGGAAGACCCTTTTCTGCCGCCGACGTCAGGGACAGAAAACCCCGGAGGGGTTAGATGAACAGCCCTCAGCTGTTATTAGGACGTGGTGGAGGACATGGCTGGAGCTACAGCCACAAACCCCGCAGTGGGAAGACCCTTTTCGGCCACCGACGTCAGGGACAGAAAAACCCCCGGAGGGGTTGGATGATCAGCCCTCGGCTGTTATTAGGACGTGGTGGAGGACATGGCTGGATTTCCAAGAGCCAGCGCCTGAGATGGTCGCCACCACGCCTGCGCCCGAGATGGTCGCCACCATGCCAGCGCCCAAGATGGTTGCCGCCGTCTCGCCAGCGTCCACGATGGCTCCCGCCGTCACGCCAGCGCTCAAGATGGCTGTTGCTGTCACGCCAGCGCTCAAGATGGCTGCCGTCGTCCCCGCCAGCGCCCAAGATGGCTGCCGCCGTCTCGCCAGCGTCCACGATGGCTCCCGCCGTCACGCCAGCGCTCAAGATGGCTGTTGCTGTCACGCCAGCGCTCAAGATGGCTGCCGTCGTCCCGCCGGCGCCCAAGATGGCTGCCACCGTCACGCCAGCGTTCAAGGCGGCTGCCGTCGTCCCGCCGGCGCTCAAGATGGCTGTTGCCGTCACGCCAGCGCCCACGATGGTTCCTGCCGTCACGCCAGCGCTCAAGATGGCTGTTGCCGTCACGCCAGCGCTCACGATGGCCGCCGCCACGACGACGCTCACGATGGCCGCCGCCACGACGACGCTCACGATGGCCGCCGCCACGACTACGCTCACGATGGCCGCCGCCACGACTACGCTCACGATGGCCGCCGCCACGACACCGCCCACGATGGCCGCCGCCACGACTGCGCCCCCGATGGCCGCCGCCACGACGGCGCCCACGATGGCGGACTCTGAGCCGCACAAGATGGCGGACTCTGAGCCGCACTAGATGGCGGCCTCTCAGCCGCACTAGATGGCGGCCTCTCAGCCACCGAGGCCTTTTCAGGGCTGGACCTGCGGTCCTGGACTGACCCTTTTGGGTTTGACTGCGGGTTCTCTCCCTGTTGCTCCCTTGTTTTGGTTTTGTGTTTCCGTTCGGCTATCTGGGGAGCTAGCCTTTTAGTGGGGGATACTGTCACGATTGGTGTGGGGGCGTGGCTACACAGACCTTTCGGTGATTCACTTCCTTGTTTATGTTTTGTCACTCAGCTGTTTCTGATTGTATTCTACTGGGCTATAAAAGGGGAGCTAACAAGTCACTCCTTGTTCAGCATTGTTTGTATGTCACGGTTGCTTTAGAGGTGAGTGGGGTTATTTACTGCTGTTGTCATCGTTGTTTAATATATACATTTAAGTCGCTATATGCGCATTTTGATTTCAACAGTTTAGTTTTTTGCCGTTCACGGTTTGTTTTATGTTGATTTACTTATAATAAAACGACTGAACGGATACCTGGCTCTGCATATGGCTTGCTACACCACACTACGCCGGTCAATCTATGACACTATAGCCGTTAAATGCAACATCTTATAAACACCCAGCGTGTTACAATTTATAACACACAGCATCAGGAAAAAATAAAATTATCAGCTAACTAGTGGCTACATGGCTTATTAGGATAAAGTACATGTTCATTTTTTGTTCCCTGCCTTTTACAAACAAGCTACCTAGCAACCTTGCCTAATTAGTAACTGTAGCTACCAGTTACCTGAAAAACAAAAGATGCAGATAAAAGATAAGTAATTGTTAACAAGCGCTAGTTACGTGTTGTCTTCTTACATGGCTCAGACGTAAATAGCTATCTAGCTAATGTTGATGTGAGCATTAACCATAGCCAAGTAGCTAGTTAGCTGTTATCTCATATAGGCCTAGATAAAGTAAAATTTAGCTCAAACTCACCTGTTCATTCCATCTGTACTTTGTCCTTTTTGGAATCCTTACACCTGATTCTCGAGTTTAAAGCGTAGTTTATGGCGACTGAAACATGCTGAAATATCTCCGGTTCAACATATGATATTTTGCTCGCGCGCAAGGAACAGGAAGTGACGTCGCTAATCAGCTCCGCCTACATCCGCCTTCTTCTGATGCTTCATTGGACATTTTTCTCAGTTAATGCATGTAAAATATGTTCAAATATATGTTAATGTCCTGTCTGTCCGGGGCTTTCATTCATATCAGACTTATAAATGTTCCTCAAAATACATACAGCAAAGGCGGCATTAGTTCATAGACATTTTTATTAATACTCCAATTGATTATTATTAGTATAGTATATGAATATAGGGCTTCAAAATGTTTGGCAGTAATTATGATTTCAGCTTCAGTAACAAAAATATTTAATGTGCAATGCATTTCATAGACATGAGTATTAGAATATACAAGATGGATCTAAAAAAATTACTTAAAAAATATTTAGACTGTTTTTGCTGTATAATAAAAGAAAACGTACATCTCCAGAAGAAATGTGTAAAAACGTTTTTCGATTTGGTAGTGAACTTAAAAGTTCAAGTAAGTTAACTATTTTCTAAATGTACTTTTTGAAAGTATATCATAAGTAAACTAAAAGTGTACTACCCATTTTGTAGTATACTTATAGTATACTTGAATATACTTTTTTCTAAGCATACGTCTTAAAAGTATATCAAAAGTGAACTAAAAGTGTACTATCCATTTTGTAGTATACATAGTATACTTTAATATACTTTTTTTTCGTAAGGGATATATGCACATATATGCACCTCAATTTTGACGATATGTGGCATATATGCGCATATATGCAGCATATATTATCATATATGTGCATATATGTGGCATATATGCGCATATATGCAGTATATATATTATCATATATGTGCATATATGCAGCATATATGTGCATATAGGTAACATATAGGTTACATATATGCACATATATCCTCATATAGGTTTTTTCCATGTGGGGTGTGTGTGTGTGTGTGTGTCTGTGTGTGTGTGTACTACAATAAGTGTGAAAGACTTTGTATATCTGGAGAGTCCTGGGGTCATTTCATTTGTGCAAAGGTATAGGCAACACATTTTATTGACTGTCTGTCCAGATGGGTCACATGTCTTTATACTCTGTGAGTATAATTCCTCGTTCTGATTGTGAACTATGTGTATGTGTGGACCAGAGCAAATGATTCAGCTCCACAAGGTAACCTGACAATCCAAAGTGACTAGATCACTGTAAACTCAAAAACAGATCAATAAATTATGAATAGGGTGCTATTATGGGACCAACATCATTCTGGTTTTACTCTCTCCTCTGTCTGGTAACATACCAGTCTGACTGCCCACTCAGCTGTGTGAGACCAAACAGAACACAACAACAAACGCTGCAGCTGGCTGACTGACTGACTGACTGGCTGGCTGGCTGACTGGCTGACTGGCTGGCTGACTGACTGGCTGGCTTTCCTCTTTCTGTTTCAAATACATCCTGGGTAGTTTAGTTCTGCCACAATGTGTGTGAGAGGAAGATAAGTGGATTTGAAGGGTTTGTTTCATGTTCAAAACAACTAAAGTATAATAAGATAATATCCCTTTTGCACACTTAAGCTCAAATATTGCTTTGCTACTGCTAATCATGTACCAGTCAGACAGTTATAACATACAGCACTGCATTTTATACCAGAAAGCTGGTTGGACCTCTTTAATTGTGCTTAAATCACTCCATTACTCTATCTGTCTTTATAAAGCCTTAATCCACAAGCTTCCTGTATACTTAACACCACTGTTGACACATATATCGTCTGGTTTCAATACTAGATCCCAGAGTTGGATAGTCATACAAACATTTTTTGTAACTACTGAGTTTGGTAGTTCTGTCTTCTCTTTTAAAGCACCTCATCTGTGGAACAGTAATCAGTTAGATTTTAACGTGGGTGCATTGGTGTCCGTATAAAAAAAACGATGTTAGATTTTTAAAGTGAGAATTTGATTTGTTTAAATTGACAGAGATGCTTAATGTTACGTCAGTGTGTCCGTTAATTGTCTGTATTTGTCCCTAATTGTTGTCGTATGTGTGAGTTGATGTTCCCAGGGTACATTTGCAAATGAGACCTCAGTCTCAATATGTCTCCCTGGATGAATAAAAGTTAAATAAATAAAAAACTCTATGATTGTGTAATAGCAAGGAACATTATCCAGTGTGTTTGTGTCTGTCTTCGTGTAGCTTACCACACTGTGATGCATGCGTACCAGTTAGCTAACGCTTTCTGGGGTTTGCACGTTGGGCTGCTTTGCGTTAATCTCTTGATGTTGCGCTGCGTAAGTAACCAGTTAGCTAGCTCATTTACAATGGCAGCCTGTCACTAGCGATAGCACCGGTGGACGTGGTGGAGTGTTTCAAAGTGACAAACTGTGAGGGCACGGCAATGAGAGGCTTTGAACGCTGAACCCTGATCACGTTAGCTACTCCCGCACACGAATGTACTTGGTACTTGGGCTCTAATATCCTGCTAACAAATCAGTGTCCCAAATGGCACCCCGTTCCCCTATATACTGCACTACACTACACTAAACTGACCTACACTACACATAACTGACCATACTGCACCACACTGCACTACACCGTACTACACTGTACTATACTGCATAGCACTACACTGTTCTACACTGCTCTTTACTGCACCACACTGCACTACACTGTACTACACTGTACTATACTGCATAGCACTACACTGTTCTACACTGCTCTTTACTGCACCACACTGCACTACACTGTACTACACTGTACTATACTGCATAGCACTACACTGTTCTACACTGCTCTTTACTGCACCACACTGCACTACACTGTACTACACTGTACTATACTGCATAGCACTACACTGTTCTACACTGCTCTTTACTGCACCACACTGCACTACACTGTACTACACTGTACTATACTGCATAGCACTACACTGTTCTACACTGCTCTTTACTGCACCACACTGCACTACACTGTACTACACTGTACTATACTGCATAGCACTACACTCTTCTACACTGCACTCTACTGCACTCCAATGTACTCCACTCCACTGCTCTTTACTGCACCACACTGCGCTACTTTGCACTGCACTACATTGCACTACACTGCACTATACTAGAACCCAGGTCCCAGAAGGATTAGTATTCTAACCAGTATGCTATCAGATAGCAGGTCACACACTGTTCCTCACACTTCACGGCTTAAATATTGAATCAATTAATTTGTGCTCCCTCACGCTGTTCGTTTATCTGTCGAGCTGAGAAATACAATCTTATTTTTCTCTTGATTTGCTGTGATCCACCAAATGTGAATTAAATCATATTCCGCCTGGAATTAAGCATATTTAGATATGTGGTGTTGCGCAGAATATTTTTTTTTAAAGTACAAAAAGTGACAGAGTAACAACTTATAGAGACCATCAAACCCTAACTGGTAAAAGAATTGATTCAATGGTAGTACTTTTAACTGTCTTCAGATGTCCACCATATGTGTCCTATATAATTACTTTATTGATCATACTATTACAAATAAATAGTGTTTAACTGTAGTATCTGTGTGTAGGTGTTCTTAGCAACAGCGCTTCTGTATCACCATGGTATCAGTATTGGTCCAAATGGTACCACTAACCAATACGGAGAGACACCATGGTATCAGTATTGGTCCAAATGGTACCACTAACCAATACGGAGAGACACCATGGTATCAGTATTGGTCCAAATGGTACCACTAACCAATACGGAGAGACACCATGGTATCACTATTGGTCCAAATGGTACCACTAACCAATACGGAGAGACACCATGGTATCACTATTGGTCCAAATGGTACCACTAACCAATACGGAGAGACACCATGGTATCACTATTGGTCCAAATGGTACCACTAACCAATACGGAGAGACACCATGGTATCAGTATTGGTCCAAATGGTACCACTAACCAATACGGAGAGACACCATGGTATCAGTATTGGTCCAAATGGTACCACTAACCAATACGGAGAGACACCATGGTATCAGTATTGGTCCAAATGGTACCACTAACCAATACGGAGAGACACCATGGTATCACTATTGGTCCAAATGGTACCACTAACCAATACGGAGAGACAACGTGTGGGAATGTGTTCATATAGTTCTGACTGGGATTCCACTCATTATGTCGCCGTGGTTCGTAGATGAGGCCAAGATAGATCTCTCCTTTCAAACCCGTTACGTAATTACTTCCAAAGCAGCGGGTGATGGATCCCGCCAACCACCGTGGTTACTTTGTAGTAGTTGTCACGGTAACGATAACGATGGATCGGAGATGAGTCATCGCTCACACAAAACAAAGGAACTAAGTGGATCGGATTGGAATCCACTTGAATGGGAAATGCAAATGTTCCTCCAAATGACGCCTCTCTCAGCCACTAGTCAAACAAATGATTACATTGATTAATCACAGGATAATTTGTGCTTTACATTTTCCCTTGCAGAGCTTAGGTAATTGCGGGGCATGCATAATTCAGGAAACAGAAGAAGCCTTTTTATCTTTCCTGAGGTGCCTTATTGATTTAATGGATATGTGGTTGGGTTTCTCTCCCTCTTGCCCATTTCCTATTTACTTTTTCTCTGTCTTTCTTTCACAAACACTTTCTGATTCCCCGTCGTCCCATTGGGGATTTTCTGATCACTATACTTGTGCTTCACTACTCTAAAAGTCCAACTGCCTAACGATTTATTTCAAGACAGCAATATTACACCTTATTCTAGGGAGAAAACATACGTTTTAGATTCACAACACTCTAGAACATCTAACGCTCCTGCAGGTACTTTGTTCACCCTCTCTTTGACAAGATAGCAGCTCTGGGATCTCTGCGATGGTGATTGATTAGGTGGGAGAACATATACGATGGAACTTGAGACCTCCTTACAGAAGCTCTCCAGTTCTTTCCGTCATTGGTTCTTGCTTGTGGTCTGCTTGTCCAATTGGATTCAGGGGGACGGTCAGGGTAAATCAGCCCCACAACATCACACATCCACCACCATACTTCACCGTTGGGATGAGGTCCTTTGCTGTTTGATCAGGGCTTATTTAATACAAAGTACGAAGTAACAGAACAGAAAAAAATATCCTGTGTTGTTTAACCAACTCCAGAATCTTCCGTTTGTGATTTGGTGACTGTAGGGTTGTAATTGTTAATATTTTTAGATTAGATTTTTTACTTGGACATTGCAGACCTTTTTCGTGTTAGTCAGTGAAAAACTGTGACACATTTGATGTGGTTGTTTGGCCCCCTTTCCTTTTTGAATCTGCTCCAGTTTGAAGGTTGCCTACCAGCTGGCGTTTTTAAAAGGATATGGTTTCATATTGGAAACATCATTGCTAGCCACTTCAGAACGGGCCAGACAGATGATTTTTCTGTGTGTTTGGGGTCCTCTTCAAGCTGGAAATCAAATGTGTTTTACCATGAAAAAAAATCATTATTTTTTGTTAGTGTTCTATATTGAGAAGCTGCTTTACCATAAAGCTCACCTGGCCTCATCTGTCAACAGCACATTCTTTTAGAAGTGTTCTGCCATTACATTGTGTGTTTGGACACATTTCACTATGACTTTCTTATGGTTTTTCTCTCAAGACACTTTTTACTGAGTTGGCAACAGTTGGTGGACCTTGAAAAAGTTGTAACTTGTGTCTGAAAGGTGCTATAGAGGTGGTATAGAGGTGCTATAGAGGTGGTATAGAGGTGGTATAGAGGTGGTATAGAGGTGGTATAGAGGTGCTATAGAGGTGCTATAGAGGTGCTATAGAGGTGCTATAGAGGTGCTATAGAGGTGGTATAGAGCTGCTATAGAGGTGCTATAGAGGTGGTATAGAGGTGGTATAGAGGTGCTATAGAGGTGCTATAGAGGTGCTATAGAGGTGGTATAGAGGTGCTATAGAGGTGGTATAGAGGTGCTATAGAGGTGCTATAGAGGTGCTATAGAGGTGCTATAGAGGTGGTATAGAGGTGGTATAGAGGTGGTATAGAGGTGCTATAGAGGTGCTATAGAGGTGCTATAGAGGTGCTATAGAGGTGGTATAGAGGTGGTATAGAGGTGGTATAGAGGTGCTATAGAGGTGCTATAGAGGTGGTATAGAGGTGCTATAGAGGTGCTATAGAGGTGCTATAGATGTGCTATAGAGGTGCTATAGAGGTGCTATAGAGGTGCTATAGAGGTGATGCAGAGGTGATGCAGAGGTGATGCAGAGGTGATGCAGAGGTGATGCAGAGGTGATGCAGAGGTGATACAGAGGTGATATAAAGGTGCTACAGAGGTGGAGGTTGGCCCTGGTCACAACTGAGTATCATCCTTTCTGCTGTGCTGTTTAGTACACAGCTCTGTCAGAAAGATCTCATCCTACATATTACCCAGGGTCCATTGGGCGGGTGAGGTGCATTCTGGGATATACACCAGAGTTCTAGTGGTCATCCCTAGCTGGGTTCTATCACGAGAACAGGGCATGTCCCTGCTGGGTTCTGGGTCAGTTGCAATAATATCTCACAGGTATTTTTACAATCCCAACCTGGTGCTGAATATAACAGACATATTCTGTTATATCTTCAGGGTACAAGTTTGTATAATTACTTCCTTATTCCACAGCTCATCTCTGGAAAAATAACATTACATTGCGACTGAAAGCTTTCTATTAAATACATGAATGTATTAAATTATGGATGTTTCTTTCTGTAATTTGTCTTTTTAAGTGTTCGCTTGTCACATCATTATTTCATCCCGTTTGCTTTAGTGACGATGAGGCTTTCAACATTGCAAAGTACTTGAAAGGTCAGAATCACAATTCCAGTCTCATCCACTCACTGTTAATTAGAATTTTGAGGGCAAAAGGGACACACTTCTCCTTAAAAAATGTCAAATGCAGAGGTTGGGGAGTGCCATCTTCAAATTCTTAATGTTTTATATGTGTGGGTAATTTAAAAAATAATCAGTTTCTCTTAGACTGGCTCTGTACAGTCGGGTAAGAGCCCATCCACACAAAGACAAAGTGTGAATAGTGAAACTGTGCTGTTCAGAGAATTTAATATCTCATGCTATATGTCAGTCTGTTATAACACAGGCTTTATGTCAGTCTGTTATAACACAGGCTTTATGTCAGTCTGTTATATCTCATGTTTTATATCAGTACATAATTTCTCATATTTATTGGGACAGGTTTGAAGTTAGTGTGAATAGGAGGGGCGTTCATATTTATTGGGACAGGTTTGAAGTTAGTGTGAATAGGAGGGGCGTTCATATTTATTGGGACAGGTTTGAAGTTAGTGTGAATAGGAGGGGCGTTCATATTTATTGGGACAGGTTTGAAGTTAGTGTGAATAGGAGGGGCGTTCATATTTATTGGGACAGGTTTGAAGTTAGTGTGAATAGGAGGGGCGTTCATATTTATTGGGACAGGTTTGAAGTTAGTGTGAATAGGAGGGGCGTTCATATTTATTGGGACAGGTTTGAAGTGTGAATAGGAGGGACGTTCATATTTTATGGCAGGGTTAGAGCTAGACTGAAGTATTGATTTTCATTTTATTTCATTACTGGCACTTAATGTTGTATCCATTGGCCTTGACACAAATCAAGGAATAATACGGTGTAATGTAGTTTTTACTGGAGTGTATGATCTGCACATTGTCTGTATTAGCAGAGCAATTAGAAGAAATCACAACCAAAGAATTTGAAAGCTACATGGCAAATTAGAAATGTATTTTTTATTGTTTTCACCCAAATTTCTTGTTCTTCCAGAACATTGGATAGTTAGATATTAATGCGATACTTTCTGGGTACAATATCCACCACAATAAAAATTAAGTAAAAAAACATTCTTACAAAATGGATTTAAGTAAGATATACTTTTTTATACCCATTTATATTTTGCTTGTAACAAGACAGACAATTTTGAAATTGTCAGAAACAATTAAAATTAAAGGAAATAACTGACATCCTTTCATTAAGAATATTAAAGCGTAGCCTAGCTTGTTTTTACACGTTTCTGTATTCCTTACAGGCAAAATGTTCCCACTCTTGTCAGATATGTTTTGCTCGATTCAAGCATTTTTATTTTTGATTATTTGGAGTAAAGAGATGTAGATAAATGTAGACAACCTGCTTTTTTCCCAAACGAGAACTTGTATTATGCAATTGTTCTGCAACTTAACTGCCTTATCTGAATCTTTTCCAGGATTTGATGCGTACTTCACATCACGTACGCTAGAGAACAACCGGAGAAATGTCTGGTTTGCAGAGTACTGGGAGGAAAACTTCAACTGCAAACTGATGAGTTCGTCCAAGAAAGACGACACCAGCCGGAAATGCACAGGTAGCTACTTGGTTTCTGTACTCAATGTGGAGCAAAATAATAGGACACATTTTTCACAAACAGTTGTCATGAAGGCCTTAACTGGGCCGGGGTTCTTAGTCGGTTGAAACAAACACAGAAATAAAAGGTGACACTCTGTACTGCCTCAGATTTATCTTTTAATCGTATTTTTATAAGCCTTCAGTGGACGGCAGAAATACCAATTTGGTCTTTACTTATGGAGTGTAGCGTGTACACACACACACACACACACATCCTGGGACACCAAGGTTTTACTGCAAACCCCTGAGGCAGTGAGTGTGTGTGTATGTGTGTGTGTATACTGTTTAATCATTGCTAATGAAATCACTAGCCTCTCTTTTAGCATATGATTTGAAACGATAAGAATTTGAACACCCCTTTACTGTAAATTACCATCTGCTACCCCCCCCCGCACACACACACACACACACACACACGTATGACGTCACAATACAACACACGAGCAGATGCTCGAGTTCCTTGTCCAATCGGAGCTCTGCCATTTTGGAATAATCCCCCAACCAGGTCACATCCCTGCGGTATCTCCGCCCTTAGCCCTGCCCACTATTTGCTCTTGAAATCCGTATTTTTTTACCAGAGCCCTACAAGTCATTTATGACGCATATTTCATGCTGGCAGGCTGGGGAGGGGGGCTGGAAGTTAAGCCCTGAAATGCTCTTAAAGAACATCCCATAAAACAGATATTACAGCGTAAATCTACAAGCAGAATGGCGTCTCGTTCTGTGTGAATGAGTATGGTATTACTTTAACTGCAGGGAAAAAGGATTGATTCAGGAAGTTTGTTATATTGCATCTGAAGACGGAGGCGTAGGTGGATGTAAAATATAATTAAACTATGTTGATTGAACTTGTTAACTTAATTCTGTCACTGGAAAAACAGAATATTTGAAGTATTTCTTTACCCATGTTAAGGTCGCTAGAACAATACACCAGAAGAACACAAACACATATCTGTAATAACCAACCAATCACATCAGATCCTTTAGATTATATCTGCGAGATTTTCAGAACACCTACGTCACTTCAGAAACTATTGTCCCAACTGTCCATGTGACATTTTCCTTTTCCTACCGCATTGTGACATTATCTTTGTTAAAGAAACTGTCAATGGTGACTGTGATATGTTAGTGTCAGTAGTTAATATCTGTGCTCTGCAGTCCAGTCACATTACTGTCCTAACGGAGTTCAGAACACACCACTGGACTGGGGTTTGTAATGTCAATGACTGGGCAGTGGTATTGGTAATTACATAATGCATGTAATGTTTTGTGAAATGCATGACTCAAGTTCACACCCAGGGTGTGGCTGGGTGACTTGTTATCACTGTGACATTGGTGTGGCAAATATCTGTCAATTACATATCCAGTATAATTTAATTTCAGGAATAAACTTTTTTCTTAAATAGTATCACCTGCTACACACCATGTTAGAAGGGCAGACTTCTGCATAGCTGATTTATTGAAGCTTCCCTGACAGTGAACTCTAAAAAATGTTCGAATATTTCCAAGACACAGTGTTTTTAATGCACTCTGGGGATTGGTTCTGAATATGGAGCGGTGTAGCTCTCTACTGACCCCGTTCAGCTCCTCTAGGCTGCCCTCACCTCGCCCAAACATCATCACTCCACACCCTGTTTATCTGCGTCGGTCGTGGAACTACCTCCATGAGACGGGGACAGCAGCTACACCAAGTGCTGTGGAGTTGATTAGTGTGACAGGTGGTGCCTCGTGTATCATCGGGCAGGAAATATATGTAGCACAGCTGTCTGCGACATTCTACACTGAGGTATTTACTCACCTCCCATCATGCACTGTGTTGGTGAGAATGAGAGATGAAGGGGAGAGAGAGAGAGAGACCGGTGAGGGATGGAGAGAGATGAATGGGAAGAGAGAGAATATGGAGAGTGAAAACAGAAATAGAAAAACAAAGAAACTTAGGTGTGAGACAGAAAGTACACATTTCAATTTCCAGACGAGAGATCGTTTTATACTAAAATATTGTTTTATAATTTTTTTTTGTATTTTTATTATATAAAAATTGTGTCTAATTAACGTTGAAAGCCCTGTTGGGTATTTGCAAGTTCAAAAGACATCTGGAGCAGAAACACATAGACACAAACCCCCGGTTTCTGTGCATGGCCTCATATAGAAAGTGTGTGTGTGTGTGTGTGTGTGTGTGTGCGTGTTCGTGTGTGTGTGTGTTTGTGTGTGTGTGTTCATGTGTGTGTGTGTTCGTGTGTGTGTTCGTGTGTGTGTGTTCGTGTGTGTGTGTGAGTGTGTTTGTGTGTGTGTATGTGTTCGTGTGTGTGTGTTCGTGTGTGTCTGTGTGTGTGTGTGTGTGTGTGTGTGTGTTCGTGTGTGTTCGTCGTTTCAAAACAAGGCCAATTCTCAACGCAGTTTCAGCCACTAGCAAAAACATCTGCTACATAAAATAGTTGTGTTATTCTTGACTAACATTGGTAATGTTCACTTAAAATATAATTATATAATATATTTAGGGCTTTCTACAATTAAAGATTACAGCATACGGGACCTTAGCCCGATTTAAAAAGCTTTTTATTCCCCGTTAATCGGTGTTAAAGTGATAATTTCTGTTGTGGGCATAATTTGCATGTGTTTCATTGATCTTCTGTTTCACATCAAAGAGGGAGTCATGCTATCTTTAATATATTAAACCCAAAAAGAGAGTGACGTATTGTTCAGCTAATCACATAGTGGCACTGCGCGAAGACACATATTACTATCGTGATTAAGGGAAGGAACCATCGCTTTGGTGTCTTTAATGGCGATGATGAGCAGTTGTAGATGGTTCCGAGATTTGAACTTGCAATTATTGTTCCGATTCTTCAGATCGTCTTGCTTTTTTTCTCTATTTGAAGTGATTCCTCGTCTTGTGACATGTTTGATTGCAGATGTAGAGCTAGACCAACATCCTATTAGTCAAACGAACAATAACTGACTTGAAATGCATGCAAGACAACGCTGGAAGTGTCTGATGGACATCATCTGTCTATTACGGTTCTCTGTGAGGGTGCCATGGAATATGAACCCCTTGTGGCGTTGCCGTTCTAATTCGCTGTACCTCTCCCAACATTCAGATTGCTCCGATCAACTGCATCCGTCTCTCCACCAAAACGTAACGTTGGAAGATAAAACGGCTATCAACTGGCTGGTGTCTCTAATTCTATTCCCACTCGATCACGTAGGATGACAGCATGGAGCAAATGTGAAGCCTCGCGTTCTACACAGCTGGTTGAGGAACTCTCATACCCAGCAGGGGGTCTGGTTGAGCTGTCTTTAAACATTGTTCCATTCCTCTGGTTTTGGTCATTACAAACCAACACATCGTGAATACTGGAGTCCTTTATCAATACAAACCAACACCTTGTGAATACTGGAGTCCTTTATCATTACAAACCAACACATCGTGAATACTGGAGTTCTTTATCATTACAAACCAACACCTCGTGAATACTGGAGTCCTTTATCATTACAAACCAACACCTCGTGAATACTGGAGTTCTTTATCAATACAAACCAACACCTCGTGAATACTGGAGTTCTTTATCAATACAAACCAACACATTGTGAATACTGGAGTCCTTTATCAATACAAACCAACACCTCGTGAATACTGGAGTTCTTTATCAATACAAACCAACACCTCGTGAATACTGGAGTCCTTTATCAATACAAACCAACACCTCGTGAATACTGGAGTCCTGTTGGTTACCATTGGGGCTGCAGTTCCTTGGTGTTCTTATGTTAATACACAATCTTTGTTTCTCTTAACGTCCAGATATTTTTCTTTTTCTCAACAAACCTTCTAAATACGCCACTGTTGTCTTTGCAGGTCTGGAGCGAATAGGAACCGACTCCAAGTACGAGCAGGAAGGAAAGGTTCAGTTTGTGATTGACGCTGTGTACGCCATGGCACATGCCCTCCACAACATGCAGAGAGATCTGTGTCTGGACATCTCTGGGATTTGTCCCGATATGGACCTGGCCGGGGGCAAGAAACTGCTCAAGTACATCCGCGGTGTCACCTTTAACGGTAGGTTTTCCGTTGTGATGAGTAGCCATACACCCTGGCGCCATCTCTGTTTAAACATTTAAATCATGCTCATGTTAGCCTGTCGCTATGGGTCAGATTTATTTGACTTGGAGATGCTGCCAGTCTGTTGGTTAAATATTTGATCATACTGGTGTTCAACTGTAAAGTGGAATACAAAAGCACAAACAATGTAGAACATCATGGAGATATGTGTCCATAGTGAACAGTAGAAGAAACATGACATATTGGTGCATCATAAACACAAAGTAATAGTGGTATTTGTACATTATGAACAGTATAATGTAATGGAGATTTTTTTACCTAGGAAACAGTAGAAAACTAAGAAGCTGTGCAGCTATGTTTGCCGTTAGTCAGAGAGCAGCTAGTCTGACAGGATTCAGGTATATATGCGAGTTCGTGCAATTCATGTCCACAAATATGGCATTCATGTTCACTTTTACTTTTGCTTTTCCAACAATCAAAATCGGTTATGTAATAGGCTTCAAACCTTCCTTAAGTAGATTATGTAATCACAGAACTCCTGCCCCCAAATCAGCCAATGCTTCACCTTATATAGAGGTAGACAGACACAAAGCCATTAGTGGACCCAGCTGTGATCTACCGTGAAGTACCCAACGTACCCCCCCCCCCCCACACATACCAGGGGAGGGAGCTGTTGGACACTAGCTAGGGGGTTGTTTTGGATATGGTCATGGTTTTTGATGCTCATCCATCTGCCTGCAAAATGCTTCATATCAAACCAGTTTACATAAGGTGACTGTGTGGTTGAGGCAGGGTTGTGCAGATTTTAAAGAGAAAACATTTATAATTCTGAGGAGAAAACATTAAGAGATGGATTCACCAGAGACGCAGTCAGGGTTTATCAGTACAGATGTAACAAATACTGTTTTATTTAACCTTTATATAAGTGAATCAACAAAGGATACATAGTTATTTACTATGACAGGATGTCAAGAGGCTTCCTGTGTGGAAGGGGGGATGTACATAACAAACAACACAGATAAACACACAGAATAAATCAGTAAACAAATAGTAGATGTGTGTGTGTGCGCGTGGAGTGTGTTTCCTTACATAACAACCCCCTTGTGACGTTGTGTGACAACCCGTTCATTTAGTGGACTTTTGCACTCTCGGACAGCTTGCCCTTGAGGCTTGAGTTAGCTTGAAGGAAATTCTGACTGAGGACTTTATTTTAAATCTCTCTCCAATTCTGAATCTGTTTAATTTGAAGAAAAGAGAAACCAGCACACTGTTCTGGCTTGTATCGCTCCAGGTCCTTGATTTACGTAATGCAAAGACTTATACTGATACAAGCATTGAAATGCTGAAACCTCTGCCGCTAACATTGTGTTAACCTTTCAGGGAAGCAAAGCAAACTGCTCACAGCTTTTATAGTGATCATTTTGTTTAAACACAGAGCAAAACCTGCTAATATGTTCTTGTGTTAAGATGCTAGGTAATTAGCAAACTCTCCAATGTGCTAATATGTTTTGTATCTGAGGAAGCTGCACTTCTGATTAAATAGGATTGATATTTATGCACTGAGACTGTTGCTTTTTACACATCAGTGATATCAACATTTTTTAAAGCAGTGACATTACACTTCAACATGCAGTTGGACTGAAGGTGCATCACTAAAATAAATCTAGATTGAGTGACTTTTTTATAAACGTTCTCCCTTAAACTTTGTGGTAAAGGCTATTTTACAGATCCATATGTTTGAGAGAGTTTGGACACTGATGTTTCTGCATTACAATGTGTTTACTTGACTCAGGTAAATCAAATAATAAAAAAAGGCTTATAACCTTAGTTGTGCCCTATCTGACCTTGCTAAACAAGTCTGATCCTAGTTCTCATCTCATCTCATCTTCAACCGCTTATCCGGGGTCCGGTCGCGGGGGTAGCAGCTCTAGCAGGGGACCCCAAACTTCCCTTTCCCGGGCAACATTAGCCAGCTCTGACTGGGGAATCCCGAGGCGTTCCCAGGCCAGTGTGGAGATATAATCTCTCCACCTAGTCCTGGGTCTTCCCCGAGGTCTCCTCCCAGCTGGACGTGCCTGGAACACCTCTCTAGGGAGGCGCCCAGGTGGCATTCGTACAAGATGCCCGAACCACCTCAACTGGCTCCTTTCTATGCAAAGGAGCAGCGGCTCTACTCCGAGTTCCTCTCGGATGACTGAGCTTCTCACCCTATCCCTAAGGGAGAGGCCAGCCACCTTTCTGAGAAAACCCATTTCGGCCGCTTGTACCCGCGATCTAGTTCTTTCGGTCATGACCCAGCTTTCATGACCATAGGTGAGGGTAGGAACAAAGATTGACCGGTAGATCGAGAGCTTTGCCTTTCGGCTCAGCTCTCTTTTCGTCACAACGGTGCGGTGAAGCGAATGCAACACCGCCCCCGCTGCTCCGATCCTCCGACCAATCTCCCGCTCCATTGTTCCCTCACTCGCGAACAAGACCCCGAGGTACTTGAACTCCTTCACTTGGAGTAAGGACTCATTCCCTGATCCTAGTTCAATTTCACAAACCAATGTTTTGTTATTAGCAGTTATGGTTCATTTGTTGATTCGGTTTAGCACTGGCTATCGTTTTATTTAACCAGGCTAGTGTGGTCAGTGACACCAGGATATCACCACTCCAATTGTGTTTGAGACCAAGACTGTTGGAAGTTCTCTGCTACGATAGCTGACTCTTGTGACTTCTAGTTGGCCCAAGAAACCATGGTTAGCGGATATCATTCACCTGCTGGGCGAGGATGGGTGACAGCTGCCAGTAGACCAGCACTCATCCAGGCACACGGGTCGGTCTGGTGTCCATGGCCAGAATGTTGGAACATATGTGTGGTCCCTGAGAGGTCCGAACTGTCTGTAAAGGATCCGCACCAAAATGTCAGTGCTACTAATTAGTTGGCAATACAGTGTCTGGCATTTGAGTGTATGTAACCAATAGATGCCTCTGTCTGAGTTTAATTGTGGCCATTCTAATGTTTCTGTAGGCGATATTCAAGCAGAGCAGGTCATTATCTGCTTTGGAACTGTACTTGTTCATTTCACCTTGTCAAATGTGAAGTCAAGTATATCCCAGGGGTCGGTCTATCCCAGGGGTCGGTCTATCCCAGGGGTTGGTCTATCCCAGGGGTCGGTCTATCCCAGGGGTCGGTCTATCCCAGGGGTTGGTCTATCCCAGGGGTCGGTCTATCCCAGGGGTCGGTCTATCCCAGGGGTTGGTCTATCCCAGGGGTTGGTCTATCCCAGGGGTTGGTCTATCCCAGGGGTCGGTCTATCCCAGGGGTTGGTCTATCCCAGGGGTCGGTCTATCCCAGGGGTTGGTCTATCCCAGGGGTTGGTCTATCCCAGGGGTCGGTCTATCCCAGGGGTCGGTCTATCCCAGGGGTCGGTCTATCCCAGGGGTCGGTCTATCCCAGGGGTCGGTCTATCCCAGGGGTTGGTCTATCCCAGGGGTTGGTCTATCCCAGGGGTCGGTCTATCCCAGGGGTCGGTCTATCCCAGGGGTCGGTCTATCCCAGGGGTCGGTCTATCCCAGGGGTCGGTCTATCCCAGGGGTTGGTCTATCCCAGGGGTTGGTCTATCCCAGGGGTCGGTCTATCCCAGGGGTTGGTCTATCCCAGGGGTTGGTCTATCCCAGGGGTTGGTCTATCCCAGGGGTTGGTCTATCCCAGGGGTTGGTCTATCCCAGGGGTTGGTCTATCCCAGGGGTCGGTCTAGCCCAGGGGTCGGTCTATCCCAGGGGTGTAGGTTTTCTTTCATGGTTGCCGCTCATTTCTAAACGTAGTGCCCAGTTTGGGAATTGTCTTTTCTTCAAAATGCCCTGCATGTGTTTGTCTTTGATCGATTGCAGTGTGCTGATCTTACAATCTTCTCCTACAAAGCCACACCAGAGGTCATTACTTATCTGTTTTGATAACCACCAGTTGTTCTCAAAGCTCTCCTTGGGACCTCCAGCCAACCAGCTCCTCCATCAGATGCATAATCAATTAGCCTTTTAAAATGATAAACGTGGATTAGAAACATAACCCACCTGCCAATGGAACATAGAAATGATGGTTTCTGACAATGGGCCTCTGTGCACATATGTAGATATTTCATTAATAAGGGAGCCGATCTCGGCTACACTAGTAATTTACAACTGGTCAAGTACCCGTGTGAGAAACTGGGGTGTGCCATTTCTATTGACACAGTTTGCACTGAACGAAGGTTACTTCAAAACGTTCTGGGACAAGAGATTGGTAGTTCCTCTGCTTGGTGCCTGTGGCAGGGAACTGTTTGAAGGACAGAAGCCAGGCCGACAGATTCCTATTTGTCATTATTGACCGCAGCGCTGTTTCTGCTAGTTAAATGTTTCGCTATATATTTTTGGTTCTGAACAAAGCAGTGATATAAACCACCCGGTACCGACATTTTTTCTTTATCTTTGGTTTGTCATTCCAGGTCCAAGTTGACTTTCTTTCACAAAACATTTTTCCTGTTTTAACACAACAGTTGTGAAAATCCCATTTGTCTTGGTTTGGTTGTTGAAGTAACTCCTTGTTGTTTCGAGCTCCAATACTCAGCATTTGTTGTTAGTGAAAACCCAAACCCCCAAAAAACAAATTCTAAGACCTACGTCAGGGAAAAACTAAGAAAGGCAGAGTTAAAGACGGAGTTAGAGACGGAGTTAGAGACGGAGTTAGAGACTGGCAGCCCTGTCACAGAGGGAGTCATCAGTGATCATCTAAATCTCCCTCCTTCACTCAGCAGAAAAGCAGGCCCAAAAAATGCTCTGCTATTAGTTTCTCCCAGTTCAGAGGCAGAGACAGCTATCTCTCTCAGCTCAGTGCAGAGAGAGGGAAGGCAGCAGTCAGTATGTGAGAGAGGAGCTAATGAAGCGTGAAGCGACTAGCTAGCAGGCAGAAGAGCAGAGCGACCGTCTCCCACCCCGGCTCCCATCTCACCCACGCACCCCCAGTAGGCTCACTCTTCAGTGCTGTCTGAGAGTCAACCCTCCTGTCACACAACCAATTCAATCTCCTCCCATAAAAATGTACCACAACAAATAAGCATTTGTATGAGTCTTGAAGATACTAGCGCAGTGGTAATGTGGAGCGTTGCACCGGTTTGTACTCCAGTGAGATATGGTCCTGTTACTGTTGGGAGACCAGGAGACTTTAAACGACCCCATGTTCTAGAGCAGGTTCTATGTTATAGACATTATGTTATAGACCAGGGAGAAACCTCACCAGACCAGGGAGAAACTTCACCAGGCCAGGGAGAAACCTCACCAGACCAGGGAGAAACTTCACCAGACCAGGGAGAAACTTTACCAGACCAGGAAGCGACTAATGTTAGACCACAGACAGCATCATGCATCATGTTGGGACTCTCATTTTCCTAAATATGACATGTCTCCAGAATTAGTCGCTGCTCCATTTTAATTTGGACTCGAGCTTTGCTCCAGGCAGTTGGGTCTATAATGTGATGCTTTGCAACAGGCAGTTGGGTCTATAATGTGATGCTTTGCAACAGGCAGTTGGGTCTATAATGTGATGCTTTGCAACAGGCAGTTGGGTCTATAATGTGATGCTTTGCAACAGGCAGTTGGGTCTATAATGTGATGCTTTGCAACAGGCAGTTGGGTCTATAATGTGATGCTTTGCAACAGGCAGTTGGGTCTATAATGTGATGCTTTGCAACAGGCAGTTGGGTCTATAATGTGATGCTTTGCAACAGGCAGTTGGGTCTATAATGTGATGCTTTGCAACAGGCAGTTGGGTCTATAATGTGATGCTTTGCAACAGGCAGTTGGGTCTATAATGTGATGCTTTGCAACAGGCAGTTGGGTCTATAATGTGATGCTTTGCAACAGGCAGTTGGGTCTATAATGTGATGCTTTGCAACAGGCAGTTGGGTCTATAATGTGATGCTTTGCAACAGGCAGTTGGGTCTATAATGTGATGCTTTGCAACAGGCAGTTGGGTCTATAATATGATGCTTTGCAACAGGCAGTTGGGTCTATAATGTGATGCTTTGCACCAGGCAGTTGGACCTATAATGTGATCTCCCGTTACAGGAAGTGCCGGCACGTCTGTGATGTTCAACAGGAACGGTGACGCTCCGGGCAGATACGACCTGTTCCAGTACCAGATGAACAACCACAGCACCCCAGGATACAAGAACATAGGCCAGTGGATGGAAACTCTACAGCTCAATGTGAGTGTGTGACGTAACATGGTGTGTGTGTGTGTGTTTGTGTAAACACGCTTTGTTTTCTAGATATAATATCTGGACGTACAAACGTATGGCTGGGTTATCTCCTATTGTGTGTGTGTGTGTGTGTGTCTGTGTGTGGGTGTGTGTGTGTGTGTGTGTGGGGGGGGAACGGCATGCATACATGTCAGTGTGTAGTTGAGCGTCATCATTAGTGTATATACTGTCTGTTTTCTTCACTCTGTGTATATATATATATGTACATATACCATACCTGCTAATGTGTGCCAGTACACAGAGCATCAGGCCTGTGGTGTCCTTCTGTGTGGTGAGGAATGTCAGGTCCTGGCAGGTCGTTATCGTCCCCCCATGTTGACTCTTCTGGCACAGGAAAATAAATCTACTCAGACTTGCTAGGTATAAATGTGTGTTTTGGAGTGGTATATAGCGTGTGTGTGTTTTGGAGTGGTATATAGCGTGTGTGTGTTTTGGAGTGGTATATAGCGTGTGTGTGTTTTGGAGTGGTATATAGCGTGTGTGTGTTTTGGAGTGGTATATAGCGTGTGTGTGTTTTGGAGTGGTATATAGCGTGTGTGTGTTTTGGAGTGGTATATAGCGTGTGTGTGTTTTGGAGTGGTATATAGCGTGTGTGTGTTTTGGAGTGGTATATAGCGTGTGTGTGTTTTGGAGTGGTATATAGCGTGTGTGTGTTTTGGAGTGGTATATAGCGTGTGTGTGTTTTGGAGTGGTATATAGCGTGTGTGTGTTTTGGAGTGGTATATAGCGTGTGTGTGTTTTGGAGTGGTATATAGCGTGTGTGTGTTTTGGAGTGGTATATAGCGTGTGTGTGTTTTGGAGTGGTATATAGCGTGTGTGTGTTTTGGAGTGGTATATAGCGTGTGTGTGTTTTGGAGTGGTATATAGCGTGTGTGTGTTTTGGAGTGGTATATAGCGTGTGTGTGTTTTGGAGTGGTATATAGCGTGTGTGTGTTTTGGAGTGGTATATAGCGTGTGTGTGTTTTGGAGTGGTATATAGCGTGTGTGTGTTTTGGAGTGGTATATAGCGTGTGTGTGTTTTGGAGTGGTATATAGCGTGTGTGTGTTTCTGCTGCCAACCCACACGCTCTGTCTAAGACACCACTGTCAGAATTCTGACTTAACGTGGGTGAATGATGAGGCTCTCAGGGTGTGTGTGTGGGGTGTGTGTGAGGTGTGTTGTTGGACTAGACACAGGGCAAACCACGCCATTAACCCTGTAAGACACAGGAGCTAAAGAAGCTCTGCCTGCATTTCGTTATGTGACTGAGAAACAACATAGAAGGCCAAACTCTACTGTCACAATTTCTTACTCCAAAATAGATCTCTTTGTGGTAAATTTCAACTCAACCCAAGACTTTTCCTCAAGTGCATCTCTGGTAGTATCATATCAAACACTATCCAGCCCTCCTTCAAATCGATCTTGTTAGTGTCTGTAAGTGTAATTATTGTTGCATTAGAAACCACTCATTTGACTTCACATTGGTAACCAACATACTGTATTTCGTTTTGTCCTCTTTTTCACATTTACAGCACATTCCAAGTCCATTTCTGCTGTAGGTTAACTTAATTAAATATGTTTCTAAATATAATTTTTTGATTTCCACATCTTGGGCAGGTGTTTCTACCTGTTGGTATATAGCTGAATACATGGATAACTTAATGGCAGATACAAAAAGTGTTTTACCTGTTCTCTCGCCACACCCCTCAACTGTGGAACTTATGTTCGCTAAGTATGTTTTAATTACGCTCATTATTTCTTCATTAATAAATCATCAGCTTTACGTTATGTCAGACTTGCATGGAGCGTTTTATTTGAATGGGAAGAGCTTTAATCTAAGCTACAACATTACATGGGGAAGCCAGAGGTAAAAGGAACAGATTTCACACTGTAGCTCACTCTATTGCACTGTATTACACTGTATTTCACTGTGTTACACTGTATCTTACTCTGTTACACTGTATTACACTGTATCTCACTCTATTACACTGTATTACACTGTATTACACTGTATCTCACTGTATTACACTGTATCTCACTGTATCACACTGTATTACGCTGTATCTCACTCTATTACACTGTATTACACTGTAGTACACTGTATTACACTGTATCTCACCGTATTACACTGTATTACACTGTATCTCACTGTATTACACTGTATCTCACTGTATTACACTGTATTACACTGTATCTCACCGTATTACACTGTATTACACTGTATCTCACTGTATTACTCTGTATCTCACTGTATTACACTGTATTACACTGTATTACTCTGTATCTCACTGTATTACATTGTATTACACTGTATCACAGTAATGGTCTGCTATTTCAGATGCCTAGTGGGTGGGAAACACCTGCAGAGATATTTCTACATGTTATTATCTCAGTTATAAACTACATGTTTATCATTTAAAGTGGAATTTAATGTGAGTTGCTGTGGGGAGCTGACAGCTGTTTAATCTCAACACACAATAACAATATATTTATCTGTTCCCAGTTTATGCTTCAAAACCAACTCCAACATCTATTCGACACAAGACCTCACTGACCTGAATGGCATGTATTAGCATTCGCTACAATGTAGCTTGGTCTCCAATTAATAATTTCTACATCGTTTGATGGGTCCAGGCCTTTAGGGGACTGATTTCCATTTACCTTTTAACTAAAATGTCTAAAAGTAATTCTGCAAATGTCAACAAATGATAGCCAGTGCCGTGATCACATGTCAGTCATAACGAGACAGATACGACAGAGAAGTTAAACCCAATAACGGTTAACCACAGGTAAAATGCATTATAGTCAGCAGATGCTATCATCCAGAGTGAATTAATGAAATGCATTTGCTATCAAACTAAATGGCGCCACGAGCAACTTGTCAAGATCCTTGGTATATATTTGAACTTGGGACAGAAGCAGACATTGGCAGATGTTCTGCAGCCGACTGTCATTTTTTTATAAAGTTATGTTCCCAAATGTCAGCGGTCGCCCTTGGTATTCACATTGGCATTCAGATTAGTATTTGAGTTGGTATTCACATTGGTGTTCACATTGGCATTAACATTAGTATTTGAGTTGGTATTCACATTGGCATTCACATTAGTATTTAAGTTGGTATTCACATTGGCATTCACATTAGTATTTGAGTTGGTATTCACATTGGTATTCACATTGGTATTAACATTAGTATTCACATTGGTATTCACATTGGTATTCACATTGGTATTCACATTGGTATTCACATTGGTATTCACATTGGTATTCACATTGGTATTAACATTAGTATTTGAGTTGGTATTCACATTGGTATTCACATTGGTATTCACATTGGTATTCACATTGGTATTCACATTGGTATTCACATTGGCATTAACATTAGTATTTGAGTTGGTATTCACATTGGTGTTCACATTGGCATTAACATTAGTATTTAAGTTGGTGTTCACATTGGTATTCACATTGGTATTCACATTGGCATTAACATTAGTATTTGAGTTGGTATTCACATTGGTATTCACATTGGTATTCACATTGGTATTCACATTGGCATTAACATTAGTATTTGAGTTGGTATTCACATTGGTATTCACATTGGCATTAACATTAGTATTTGAGGTGGTATTCACATTGGTATTCACATTGGCATTAACATTAGTATTTGAGTTGGTATTCACATTGGTATTCACATTGGCATTAATATTAGTATTTGAGTTGGTATTCACATTGGCATTAACATTAGTATTTGAGTTGGTATTCACATTGGCATTAACATTAGTATTTGAGTTGGTATTCACATTGGTTTTCACATTGGTATTCATGTTGGTATTCACATCAGTATACACCTCATATTCAATTTCACATTATTAACAGGATTTATTTCATAAATCACTTGTAATGTTTCAACTACCAACACGTAATATGAAACTGGAGTGGGTCCTTATTCTTTCAAACTCTAAATCGATTTGGCACCCTGTGTGGAATTAAAGGTATACAATTAGTTTATCTTCTTTTCCAGAAACTCTGGGAAACTCTCCGACTGCAGAAGCCTGTGGAATTGTTCTGGCTGTGGTCAAAAGTGGTGTACTAAATTATGAATACGGTGCCATTTTAGGATGTATCTTTAGCCTTTCCATGCTCTCCCTGGACACGGCCAGAGACCCAGTACTCTCCCTGGATACGGCCTGAGACCCAATACTCTCCCTGGATACGGCCTGAGACCCAGTACTCACCCTGGATACGGCCTGAGACCCAGTACTCTCCCTGGATACGGCCTGAGACTCAGTATTCTCCCTGGATACGGCCTGAGACCCAGTACTCTCCCTGGATACGGCCTGAGACCCAGTACTCTCCCTGGATACGGCCTGAGACCCAGTACTCTCCCTGGATACGGCCTGAGACCCAGTACCCTCCCTGGATATGGCCTGAGACCCAGTACGTTCCCTGGATACGGCCTGAGACCCAGTAATCTCCCTGGATAGGGCCTGAGACCCAGTACTCTCCCTGGATACGGCCTGAGACCCAGTACTCTCCCTGGATACGGCCTGAGACCCAGTACTCTCCCTGGATACGGCCTGAGACCCAGTACTCTCCCTGGATACGGCCTGAGACCCAGTACCCTCCCTGGATATGGCCTGAGACCCAGTACCCTCCCTGGATATGGCCTGAGACCCAGTAATCTCCCTGGATAGGGCCTGAGACCCAGTACTCTCCCTGGATACGGCCTGAGACCCAGTACTCTCCCTGGATACGGCCTGAGACCCAGTACTCTCCCTGGATACGGCCTGAGACCCAGTACTCTCCCTGGATACGGCCTGAGACCCAGTACTCTCCCTGGATACGGCCTGAGACCCAGTACTCTCCCTGGATACGGCCTGAGACCCAGTACTCTCCCTGGATACGGCCTGAGACCCAGTACTCTCCCTGAGCTCCCTGGTTTAAATATACAGTACTATTCAATCAATGTGGGTTCATTTAGACATTTTGAAAGAAGCACCTCTCACAAGTTGGGTTGTCCTGATGAGCAGGTTTTACGGTCAAGCTGCTCCCACAACAGCTCGATTGGGTTGAGATCCACTGTCCTGGTCACTCGATTGGCCACTCCGTTATAGCCTCAATACCAGCTCACTGCTTCTTTCCTAAAACCTGCCTAGTTTGGAGCTGTGCTTTGTGTCATTGTCCTGTTGTAGGTGGAAAGTTAGCCTCCCTTTATCATATACTTCTATGTGCTCTAGTGGACAGAGTGTTTTCTTGACCGGGCCTCTGAGGGTGATTCTGGTGTTTGGACACAGCCTTTCACTGAATCAGCTGTCCTCAGGATTCACGTTCAGAACATATTAATTGTGTATATAGTCTACTGTGGTCCCAAACAAGTGGCGAATAGCATCTGGATGAATGTTTTAGGTGTGCAGGGTGAACCTCCGTTTGTAGATGAAGCTTTATTCACAACCAGTGGTCACAGTGTATTCATACGTTTCTCCTCCCACTACCAACGTATACTGGTGCAATACTGAACAGGCCAAACAAACTTCAAAGTAATCACCCCCATTTTGGTTTCTTAGCAACAGGAACATATCCTCAGTCCAACGGTTAGTACAGCACATGCACGTCAATTTGTCTCAAAGAAGAAACCTGCTTCTGGTACTTAAAAACATCTCCAACAGCTCCTGAGGTATTTTTGCAAAATGCAAGAAGCTACATGGAGACCAATGTTTTTTGTGCAGGCCGTCAAAATGACTTCAACTGTGTTTAGACGTTTTGCATAATAGGACGGATACTGTGGTGTTCTATCACATCAGGCTCTTGGACTGTGAAGCAAGTCGTAGAGACATCAGCAGTAAAATAGTTACATCTATTTAAATAAATGTGATTAAGTGATTATGAAAATTCTGTATAAATGAATGAATTTATGAATAAATACAAAGCTCCCAAATCCCAGGTCACTGCTGAATATATATTAGTAGACTGGACCAATGTCTTATTTTTACCCAGACTACACCATCACTGTCCCCTTAGAAGGTTCCAGCATCACCTTTCCGTTTGTACAACCCATGATCTTTTCTGATCATGAAAAAGAAGTAGCCAAGCTAACTGTCAGATCAGGTTCCGCTCTCTTTCACGCCCTTTGACTCCAAATGTGATTTTGAACAAATTCGATATAAAGCTATATGTAGACTTTTTTTGACCAGCTCGCCGTAGTAAAAGGTGCCAGTATCAGATACATTTGCCAGTATCGCTAGATGGCCAATGACAATCTAATCACAGTACCAATTAGACACATTTTCCACAATGCCTCTGCCTTGACTAGAGAAAAGATTACCTCAGTCAAATAGCTCATTCTGCCCCATGACACCTTGGAAGAGAAATCCAGCCCGGAGTAGACATTATTGTACATCTATTTCATGATTTTTAAATATGTCAGAATGTAGCTCAGGCAGGTTAAAGACCCAGCGGTTGAGCCAGTTCCCTAAATAGCACACGATCACTGTAGGACTTTGGTCAAAAGTAGTGCACTGTGGAGAATGGGGTTCCATTTGGGACGCACTTGTAGATAAAATGATCCGGAGGATGAATTATTAACTTGTGAATAGGAGAGCTTTAATATGAGTTGGATACATATTAATAAGTATAGAACCAGGAACCTTATAGCTATCTCTCAGAGGTGACATCACTTCAAAAAAAGTGTTGAATGATTTAAAACGTAGCCGCGTAGCTCCGCTGTTCTGTTCCATTTGATATTGAATCCTGTAAATTATTGATTTAGCGACAGACTTTGTCTCTGGGCTACAGACATGTGTACTATATTCGATCCGTACAGTGGCCTCCTTGATGCCTAATGGCTTTATACTCAACTTAAAACAATGTGTTCGAACAGTAGAAATTCTGGCACCGATAACACACCCAACCGGGATCGAATTGCGCCCTGCGATGTGATGTCAATGCAACTCTGTTGAACACACTTAGCATAAGTGATACTGGCATCTGTCGACACATTTAAACACTGAGAATCTTTTCTCCCGTATGCTGATTTTTCACCACTTATCACTTCGTCAGATCTCTATTTTGCAGGTGTGCACATTTGACACAATCATTTGCCTAAAAGCTGCTAATGGAGGGCATTTGGGATGCAGTGGGTCTAGTCAGTCTAGTCAGTTTATGTACAAACGCGTCCTCCACCAGAACTCAATACGCAAGATTTTGGTTCGAGGTGTCTGAGATTCTGGAAGTGTTCCAAGAAACCTACAACCGTTAAAGCAATGTCGATTATTACACAACATCTAACAGCTAAACCCGAGCCCATGCTTTTACATACATATGGAGATGTCATATTGCTGACAGCTGTTGAGATGTGTCAGACTGTCAGGTGTTTTCTTTAATGTAGATGCTAATGTTCTGAGATGAATGGATGGACGGGTAGAGGGGTTGTTAGATTGGAAGTAGGGAGACGCACAGAGAGCCAGAGATAAAGAGGAAGAGGTGACGGAAGAAGAAATGAAGGAGATAAAAGAGAAAGCACCAGGCTGTTTCCTTCTTTTGCACAAGGACCATTCTCAGAGAGCAGATTAGAAGGTTGTTCTGAGTTTGTCGTTTTGTTGTTGAGCTGGAACGCTGGACTGTGCCCAATCACATTTCCTGCAGACTGCATCATGTGACAGTTTGATGGTAGCTTTACATCCAGCAAATCCCTACGTGACATTCAGTCAGCCTGACTGTCTGATGCTACTGAGACCTGGAGCGACACATTTATGTGTTTACGTGTGCAGGTTCGTTGTAGAAAACTCGAGTAACATTTACAAAAGCTGTTTTTAAATCTGTCGTCTTGTCGTATGCCAGCGGGCAGAATGATGGCCGTCTAATGAGAGTCTGCAACACTGTCTGAGAAAGTTTAGCCAAGAAATGTCTGTGACCGCACGTTAGCAATAACAGTTTGCCCTGACCAAAAACCGTTCGGAGACACATCCAATCATGAATCCTGCCAAATGTGTCATAATGAGGTTTGATTTGGGCTTGTCATCCCCAAAGACATCTTGGTGACAGCCAGCCAGACAGTTGTCTACAGTGGTGACACAGCTGGAGGGCAGTTATATCGGGGACTGCTAGTCAATAATCAGTGAACCTCTGACATGCTTTACGATGATTAGACCAGGGACTAGAAAAAGATCCAGGAATGGTCCCTGGCCACATATTTTGGCCTAATTTGATTTCCCATGGGGGCAGACAGCACTTCCACATGCAGCCTGAGATACTCACTAGAATAAGTTATTTTACCAACCTCCCATTATCTTTGGTAGCAGATAGTGAACACACATGACACTCTCTGCTCTACAAACCCTTCCAAACGTTGTTCCAGATATCTTATGCAGTGGATTAATGCACCATTAGTTCCTAACAACTCCTCTTAACTCACCCAGTTCCTTTCATCTTGTTTTCCAGATTGAGGACATGCAGTGGCCAGATGGTGAGATGGAGATCCCCAGCTCTGTGTGCAGTCTGCCCTGTAGGACAGGTGAAAGGAAGAAGATAGTGAAAGGCATGCCATGCTGTTGGCACTGTGAACCATGTGATGGATACCAGTACCAGTATGACGAAACATCTTGCAAGCTGTGCTCCTACAACATGAGACCCAACGCCAACAGGTGACCGACTTAAACTGGATCTTCATACTTGATGTTAGATGGTTCCTCACCCTGGAGGTTTGGACCAGACAAACTGCAATTTATACTGCCATGGTTCTATGAAAAACCAATAGAAATAGCAATGTACTCTAGGTAAAGACCTAGACCTGTGTTTTTCTTCAATTAATACCATTTCAGAAACAGGAAATATTTATAGTTTACGTCCACTAAGGTTTATTGCTAGGGTTGCAAAGTTCTAGATATATTCACAGAATTTCCAGAATGACATATTTTATTGGTTCACACCATATACATCTACAGGTGTGTTTTGAATTGTCAAATAAACACCTAATTCAGATTCTTCCTGAACCAACAGGACATCATGCCAACCCATCCCCATAGTGAAACTGGAGTGGCACTCACCTTGGGCCATCATCCCCGTCTTCCTCGCCATGCTAGGCATTGTCGCCACCATCTTCGTCATGGCAACCTTCATCCGCTACAACGACACGCCCATCGTCCGGGCGTCTGGCCGTGAGCTGAGCTACGTCCTGCTCACCGGGATCTTCCTGTGCTACATCATCACCTTCCTCATGATTGCCAAGCCGGACGTGGGCGTGTGCTCCTTCCGGAGGATCTTCCTCGGTCTGGGGATGTGCATCAGTTACGCCGCCCTGCTGACCAAGACGAACCGCATCTACCGCATCTTCGAACAGGGCAAGAAGTCTGTGTCGGCGCCCAGGCTGATTAGCCCGACGTCCCAGCTGGCCATCACCTCCTCCCTTATCGCCTTGCAGCTCCTAGGGGTGTTCATCTGGTTCGGCGTGGACCCACCCAACACCATCGTCGACTATGACGAACAGAAAACCTTTAACCCGGACCAGGCTAGGGGAGTATTGAAATGTGACATCACAGACCTGCAGATGATATGCTCTCTGGGATATAGCATCCTGCTAATGGTGACCTGCACCGTGTACGCCATCAAGACACGGGGCGTCCCGGAGAACTTCAACGAGGCCAAGCCCATTGGTTTCACTATGTACACCACCTGTATAGTCTGGCTAGCCTTCATACCCATCTTCTTTGGAACGGCGCAGTCCGCGGAAAAGGTAGGCAGATCGTTCACTGTCATCGGCGTATTGTGATGTGACTGTTGTCTCTACTCTCGTCATCATAATGGCAGTCTTGTTTGGTTTCTGGAAAACAGATGACCACGAGCTTCCCCTCTCAAGAGGCACAGTTACTACAAAGGTTTTCTGTTAGATGTAGCCGGAACCACCTTGTCAAACCTATTTTGGATCAAATCCTTCTAGCTAACTTAGGTGTCTACAAACATGGGGAGACACAACCTGGGAGTTTAACAACTCATTAAACTTTGGTCATGTGCCGCTGTGAGGACTGTCCACATCCACGTCACTTACATCCTAGCCCTACCTAGCCTGCTGGCACTTACCCTAGCCCTACCTAGCCTGCTGGCACTTACCCTAGCTCTACCTAGCCTGCTGGGCCTTATCATAGCCCTACCTGGCCTGCTGGCACTTACCCTAGCCCTACCTGGGGCCGGGAACCGTTTTGATCTTTCAGTTGTGATTTCTTCAAAGAGCTGCACTATTGTGACTGGAATAGTCAATATGTGCTATAGTAAATGCAATAGTAAAATAAAGCATTGCGATTGCATTTGCATTTGCATTTTTTATCCTGTATCCTTACCCGAACAAACACTGAAACTATACCTGATTCTAGGCAACAGTGCTCATTTCATCATCAGTATTGTTTGTCTTTATTGGACACCAGCTGTATCCACTTGTTACTAGTTTCCCTGCAATCACACTTACAAGCAATTACATCCCAGAAAATTGAAAATTACAATCCATGCATATCTCCAGGTACAGCAGATAGATGTGAAGCTGAAATTGTACACTTGCATTGCCAAGTTAGCAGTAGAGCTACCCAGCAGTAGGGCTACCCAGCAGTAGGGCTACCAGCAGTAGGGCTACCCAGCAGTAGGGCTACCCAGCAGTAGGGCTACCAGCAGTAGGGCTACCCAGCAGTAGGGCTACCAGCAGTAGGGCTACCCAGCAGTAGGGCTACCCAGCAGTAGGGCTACCCAGCAGTAGGGCTACCCAGTAGTAGGCTGCCCAGCAGTACATACCAGCAGTAGGGCTACCAGCAGTAGGGCTACCAGCAGTACATACCAGCAGTAGGGCTACCCAGCAGTAGGGCTACCCAGCAGTAGGCTACCCAGCAGTAGGGCTACCCAGCAGTAGCACTACCAGCAGTAGGCTACCCAGCAGTAGGCTACCCAGCAGTAGGGCTACCCAGCAGTAGGCTACCGAGCAGTAGGGCTACCCAGCAGTAGGGCTACCCAGCAGTAGGACTACCAGCAGTAGGCTACCCAGCAGTAGGGCTACCCAGCAGTAGGGCTACCCAGCAGTAGGCTACCGAGCAGTAGGGCTACCAGCAGTAGAGCTACCAGCAGTAGGGCTACCCAGCAGTAGGGCCACCCAGCAGTAGAGCTACCAGCAGTAGGGCTACCCAGCAGTAGGCTACCGAGCAGTAGGGCTACCAGCAGTAGAGCTACCAGCAGTAGGGCTACCAGCAGTAGAGCTACCAGCAGTAGGGCTACCCAGCAGTAGGGCTACCCAGCAGTAGGCTACCGAGCAGTAGGGCTACCAGCAGTAGAGCTACCAGCAGTAGGGCTACCCAGCAGTAGGGCCACCCAGCAGTAGAGCTACCAGCAGTAGGGCTACCCAGCAGCCCAGGCAAAGTGGAACTGTGACACCTTGGCCTTTGTTGCTTGTCATTATTTACCTGGCTGATGTTGGCCAGAATACTGATGAGGGCCGCGTCATACTGACTGGAGTGCAGCTGCCGGGCCTGGAAACAGGTGCTGTGGAGCTTTCCTGGACATCAGCTAGTAGGCAAACACACACACACGCACACACATACACACCCACACAGACAGACACACACACACACACTTACAGACACACATGCACACCCACACAGACAGACACACACAAACACACACACACACGTATGTACAGACACACACAAACACACACACACACGTATGTACAGACACACACATACACACACACACGTATGTACACTTTTTCGAATATGAAAAGGTTCACTTTTAATACAATCTGTCTGTTTTGTTAAGGGTTTAGGGTTTAGGGTTTAGGGCTTGAGAAAGGCCTTGATTCCTGATGGGGTTATGCACTGTCATCAAAAAGGATCTCACTCTTTCTCTTCTTTTGTGTTCTCTCCATCTCTCATGGTCTCTCTCCCTCTCATTCTGTCTCTTTGTTGTATGTTTACTGTCAGAACCGGCTCTGCCCCATATGTGCATGCACCCTTTCTTACATGATGTTGTTTTTGAGCAGTAATTTCATTCATTTTGAGTATTTGTTATGAATAGGAAACTAACGGCAAGATGACTTGGCTTTTTCTCTAAGCACCATAATTATTACAATAGTTTGTTGTGCTCTGATGACTAACTATTGGCAGTTGGCTAGTATTTCATTATAGCCCACAGCACAGTTAGTGGCCCTGTGCTTGCTCTATCTAGGGGAAACCTAATGAGTTTTACTGTATATAGATGCTGCTATGATAAATACTGGTTTGCTAATTACTCGCGGGAAGTTGAAAGCAAAATGAGCTTGCTGGCCTAGCATTTGACTTGCTGTACTGTGGATTTGTGTTGGAGATAATCAAATGTATACCTCACTGGGGTTGTTAGCTTCTGGACTGCAGCACCATCTTTGGCTAATGCTCCTTGAGGAATTACTAGTTGCTAAGAGACATGTTGCTGAAGGAATGTAAAGTTATTCTGTCTGGATCAATATGCTCCTGCTGCCTTGTTAACAGTTCTTCCAGAATTAGCCTGGTTTAGGACCAGGTTCCGTGATGACAACAGGATCACGTTTAGGTGCGGCTAAGCAAGACTTTTATAGACCGACGCATAGAATAAGATATTTAGGATGATATCACTCTAGATTTAGACATGGAATAAGATATTTAGGATGATATCACTCTAGATTTAGACATGGAATAAGATATTTAGGATGATATCACTCTAGATTTAGACATGGAATAAGATATTTAGGATGATATCACTCTAGATTTAGACATGCAATAACATATTGTAGATAACTCAGAGGAAACCCTCCCTGATGGTACATTTCTGTAATTATAGGTGCTTTCATATAGTCTATGTACTGTATATACAGTATATGTCTCATCGAACGACGTAGTTTGAAAACCTTCCGTACGTGTTTGGTTTTCTAGCTCTATACGAGTGCTGCATCTATACTGGGGAGATGGAAGCATCAGGTAGGGGCTGTGAGGTCAGGTTATTACCCAGACTCCTCTGCTTTACACAGCTGCTTCTGGACAACCTTTTTATTAGCCACACAGTGCTGCAGAAACATTACGCTGCCGACTCCCTGGGCTGCAGCCAGCTGTCCCGGGTTCAGTCGGTATGCGTCTCCTTTCCAGCGCTGACCGTTCGATTGAGCCCGGCAGGTGTGACATGCGGGCGGCAATTTGCACCTTCGGGGCGATTCCATTGCATCGATTTCGCCGGACTACCTCTGTCAAGCGGAGACGGGGTCTTAGACAGAAAATAGATATGTGGTGACCCCGATTCCTGCACATGGCAGAGGGAGACCCAGATAATCTATTAAGAAGCCTTCTCAAAAGCTCTGGCTCCATCTGACAGGAGTGCAGAGGGAAAACACACAGGCGTTAATGTAAGCCATAAATTGCAAGGTTGAATGAAGAATAGATTATTATACTTGCAAATAGACAAGCCAGCCCCCTCTTCCTCTGCCTAATCGATTACAGAGTCACGTTGAGGAAAATTAAACAGAGGTTTCTTACTAATTGCGTGACAAGGTTTCATTGTGACCTTGGTAAGGAGAGACTCCATGCATATAAACCCAGAAGACACGTTCTGTCAGTCGGAGATCACTTTTCTTCAATTTGTCATTCACGACGAGGAGGAGAGAGGACCATTTCAGAACATTATCCCTGCTAAATGGAAGACGCCAAATGTAATTAAAGAAATACTGTTTTTAAATTATCTCAGAATGCATTCATATATAAATCCTGTTTCTAAAACCTAACATGCATTCCAATCTGATACTGGATTAAAGAAACAAAACCTACTCTCAATGGCCTTAGAGTTGAAGTTATTCCCTAATCACGCACCTGTCACTGTTATAGAAGAATGCCTGCTGTGATAGAGATAATTAATTTGCCCAATTGCCTTAGGCTGAGTAATATTAAAAAATGAGATCTCACAAAACGTTAAGACCACTGTGCCAAAAACAATAATAGTGCCTGGTGTCATGATTCACGGGTGTGTTCTGTGGGTTCGTATGTTGGGTTCTTGTGTGTGCTTGTTTCTGTCTCCATCTTGTGGTTGTTCTTATAGTTTCTTCCTGGTGCCTGCCCTTCCCTTGTCATTTGTTCCTGCCATGTTACTCACCTGTTGCTTGTTAGTCCTCGTTATGTTTAGTATTTAGTCTCCCCTGTGTCACTGTGTGAGTGTCGGGCATTGTTTAAGGTACGTTGTCTCTGTGTCGTTGTTGCTTGTTCTGTTGTTACTTTTATGTTTGCTGGTTCTGTGTTTCGTAGACGTTTTATGTTTACTGTTGGATGTAGTGTTCAGTTACCTGCTTTATGTTCCCAGTTTGATTGTTTATCCATGTTCTCTGTGATGTTTATGTTCATTGTGTGTTTAGTTTGTGTTATCTTGTTTTGGCATCTTCCTCTGTTTGACCGTTTGTTTTGTTCTTTTGTATTGTTTAAGCTCCCCGGTCGTAAGGACTCCTCGTGTGTGCCTGTTTGCCTGACCTGAGTTTAATAAACCCCAATTCAAAAAACACCTCTGCGCTTGTGTCCTCCACTTGCTTGGAAGCCCAACCGTGACAGAATGCCCGACCATAAAGAAAGGACACAGCAGGGTGCGGTATCGTGGGCTAGCCTACGGCTCGAAAACCCCGACGAGAGGTTCATGCACGGGCTCTACATCGAGCCCTATGAAGCTGAGGACTCCGAGCCTGGGGACGAGTCCGAGGATGAGGAGTACCTGGAGGGGGAGTTCCGGTGGGATCCCTTCACCCTCCAGCTGATTCCCGTCTCACCCTCCACGGTTCTGCCCTCCACCTCACCACCCATGGCTGCCGCCCCGCAGCCGAAGATGGCTGCCGCCCCGCAGCACAAGATGGCTGCCGCCCCGCAGCACAAGATGGCTGCCGCCCGCAGCACAAGATGGCTGCCGCCCCGCAGCACAAGATGGCTGCCGCCCCGCAGCACAAGATGGCTGCCGCCCGCAGCCGAAGATGGCTGCCGCCCCGCAGCACAAGATGGCTGCCGCCCCGCAGCACAAGATGGCTGCCGCCCGCAGCACAAGATGGCTGTCGCCCCGCAGCACAAGATGGCTGTCGCCCCGCAGCACAAGATGGCTGCCGCCCCGCAGCACAAGATGGCTGCCGCCCCGCAGCATAAGATGGCTGCCGCCCCGCAGCTCAAGATGGCTGCCGCCCCGCAGCTCAAGATGGCTGCCGCTCCGCAGCTCAAGATGGCTGCCGCCCCGCAGCTCAAGATGGCTGCCGCCCCGCAGCTCAAGATGGCTGCCGCCCCGCAGCTCAAGATGGCTGCCGCCCCGCAGCTCAAGATGGCTGCCGCCCCGCAGCTCAAGATGGCTGCCGCCCCGCAGCTCAAGATGGCTGCCGCCCCGCCGCTCAAGATGGCTGCCGCCCCGCCGCTCAAGATGGCTGCCGCCCCGCCGCTCAAGATGGCTGCCGCCCCGCAGCTCAAGATGGCTGCCGCCCCGCAGCTCAAGATGGCTGCCGCCCCGCAGGCCAGGTTGGTTTCTGCTCCGCTGCTCAAAATGGCCGCCGTTCGGGCTATAGAGGAGGCTTTGCGGGAGGATCGGGGGGTCTTTGGGGACTATAGGGCCTGGGTAGGAGAGTCAGGGTGTGACCCGGAGGAGGAGAGCGGGCTGTTCAGCCGGTTCTTCGCGTGGCGAGCTCGCCAGGGAGTGCTTCCTCCTCCAGCATTGAAGTACCTGATGCCACGGTTTTTCTGCCGTGCACCCCACCTTCTCACGCTCCTGGAGGCTGCCACTGATCCTGTTCCTGAACTTGAGCCTGTCCCAGTTTCCCAGCCTGAGCCTGTCCCAGTGTCCCTGCCTGAGCCAGTCCCCGTGTCCTTGCCTGAGCCAGTCCCCGTGTCCTTGCCTGAGCCAGTCCCCGTGTCCTTGCCTGAGCCAGTCCCCGTGTCCTTGCCTGAGCCAGTCCCCGTGTCCTTGCCTGAGCCAGTCCCCGTGTCCTTGCCTGAGCCAGTCCCCGTGTCCTTGCCTGAGCCAGTCCCCGTGTCCTTGCCTGAGCCAGTCCCCGTGTCCTTGCCTGTCCCAGGTTCCCTGCCTGTGCCAGTCCCAGGTTCCCTGCCTGTCCCAGTCCCAGTTTCCCTGCCTGTCCCAATCCCAGTTTCCCTGCCTGTCCCAGTCCCAGTTTCCCTGCCTGTCCCAGTTTCCCTGCCTGTCCCAGTCCCAGTTTCCCTGCCGGTGCCAGTCCCCGTTTCCTTGCCTGAGCCAGCCCCCGGGTCCGTCCCAGAGTCTGTCCCCGTGGCTGTCCCGGTTCCTGAGCTCACTCCAGCCCCAGAGCTCACTCCAGCCCCAGAGCTCACTCCAGCCCCAGAGCTCACTCCAGCCCCAGAGCTCACTTCAGACCCCTTGTCGGAGTCTGTCCCCCTGCCTGACTCCAGTCCTGTCCCCCTGCCTGACTCCAGTCCTGTCCCCCTGCCTGACTCCAGTCCTGTCCCCCTGCCTGACTCCAGTCCTGTCCCCCTGCCTGACTCCAGTCCTGTCCCCCTGCCTGACTCCAGTCCTGTCCCCCTGCCTGACTCCAGTCTCGTCCCCCTGCCTGACCCCAGTCCGGTCCCCCGTCCTGTCCTCGAGCCCCGTCCTGTTCTCGAGCCCCGTCCTATGCCCGAGGCCGTCATCCTGGCCGAGCCAGTTCCCGGGCCAAGGACTGTTGCCGGGCCAAAACCAGTTCCCCGGTCACCTGAACCGTGTCCTCCGGCACGGCCACCTGAACCGTGTCCTCCGGCACGGCCACCTGAACCGTGTCCTCCGGCACGGCCACCTGAACCGTGTCCTCCGGCACGGCCACCTGACCCGTGTCCTCCGGCACGGCCACCTGAACCGTGTCCTCCGGCACGGCCACCTGAACCGTGTCCTCCGGCACGGCCACCTGAACCGTGTCCTCCGGCACGGCCACCTGAACCGTGTCCTCCGGCACGGCCACCTGAACCGTGTCCTCCGGCACGGCCACCTGAACCGTCTCCTCCGGCCCTGCCTCCTGACCCGTCTCCTCCGGCACTGCCTCCTGACCCGTCTCCTCCGGCACTGCCTCCTGACCCGTCTCCTCCGGCACTGCCTCCTGACCCGTCTCCTCCGGCACTGCCTCCTGACCCGTCTCCTCCGGCACTGCCTCCTGACCCGTCTCCTCCGGCACTGCCTCCTGACCCGTCTCCTCCGGCACTGCCTCCTGACCCGTCCCCGCCTGTCCGGCCTCCAGACCTGCACCCTCCTGTCCGGCCTCCTGACCCGTCTCCTCCGGCGCTGCCGCCAGACCCGTCTCCTCCGGCGCTGCCGCCAGACCCGTCTCCTCCGGCGCTGCCTTCTGACCCACCTCTGCCTGGTCGACCACCTGACCCGTCTCTGCCTGGTCGATCTCCCGACGCGCTCCCGCCGGGTAGACCTCCAGACGCGCTCCCGCCGGGTAGACCTCCAGACGCGCTCCCGCCGGGTAGACCTCCAGACGCGCTCCCGCCGGGTAGACCTCCAGACGCGCTCCCGCCGGGTAGACCTCCAGACGCGCTCCCGCCGGGTAGACCTCCAGACGCGCTCCCGCCGGGTAGACCTCCAGACGCGCTCCCGCCGGGTAGACCTCCAGACGCGCTCCCGCCGGGTAGACCTCCAGACACGCTCCCGCCGGGTAGACCTCCAGATCTACTTCCGCCGGGTCGACCTCCTGACCCTCATCCGCCGGGTCGACCTCCTGACCTGTCTCCTGGCCTGCATCCGCCGGGTCGACCTCCTGACCTGTCTCCTGGCCTGCATCCGCCGGGTAGACCTCCAGATCTGCTTCCGCCGGGTCGACCTCCTGACCCACATCCGCCGGGTCGATCTCCAGATCCGCTTCCGCCGGGTAGACCTCCAGATCTGCTTCCGCCGGGTCGACCTCCTGACCCTCATCCGCCGGGTCGACCTCCTGACCTGTCTCCTGACCTGCCTCCACCGGGTAGACCTCCAGACACGCTCCCGCCGGGTAGACCTCCTGACCTGCATCCGCCCGTCCGGGCCTCGGCTCCCTCTCAGACAGTACAGCTGCCTGACATGTCGCCACCAGATGGCCTGGACTGTTTCCCAGACTCTGTCTCCGTACCAGGGGCCATGCCTTAGACCTGTTTTTTTTTTTTTTTTTTTTTTTTTCTCGCCTCCTTCCCTCCCCACCTCCTCTGCCGCCTCCCCGCAGCAGTTTGTAGTGGAATATTTTGGCGCTTCAGGAGCCGCGCCTTAAGTGGGGGGTTCTGTCATGATTCACGGGTGTGTTCTGTGGGTTCGTATGTTGGGTTCTTGTGTGTGCTTGTTTCTGTCTCCATCTTGTGGTTGTTCTTATAGTTTCTTCCTGGTGCCTGCCCTTCCCTTGTCATTTGTTCCTGCCATGTTACTCACCTGTTGCTTGTTAGTCCTCGTTATGTTTAGTATTTAGTCTCCCCTGTGTCACTGTGTGAGTGTCGGGCATTGTTTAAGGTACGTTGTCTCTGTGTCGTTGTTGCTTGTTCTGTTGTTACTTTTATGTTTGCTGGTTCTGTGTTTCGTAGACGTTTTATGTTTACTGTTGGATGTAGTGTTCAGTTACCTGCTTTATGTTCCCAGTTTGATTGTTTATCCATGTTCTCTGTGATGTTTATGTTCATTGTGTGTTTAGTTTGTGTTATCTTGTTTTGGCATCTTCCTCTGTTTGACCGTTTGTTTTGTTCTTTTGTATTGTTTAAGCTCCCCGGTCGTAAGGACTCCTCGTGTGTGCCTGTTTGCCTGACCTGAGTTTAATAAACCCCAATTCAAAAACACCTCTGCGCTTGTGTCCTCCACTTGCTTGGAAGCCCAACCGTGACACCTGGAAAATGTTCACAGAGACGTTCTGTTAGAATCCTGTGGAATGACTTGTTTTTATTAGAGCACCTTTTACAATATTAATTTAAAAAGAATAAAGTCTATCAATTGAACATAAAACAAAATCTTATTGGACCTGTAGTTTGCAGGCAGCCAGAATGCTAATAAAACCCACTACACTTTAATGAAGAAAGAATTAAATTAGCTGTGCTAAAATACACATTAGTTTCACCCTTAAAGGGGGATTTGTCCCATGAAAACATTCTGGTAGTTTGCAGGATGTTTGAGAGTTTTTAGCTAGTTTCTAGGAAGGTTTGTTTCACACGTTTATTGGCCAGAACATGCAGGAAAGGCATTTGAAAATATAAATATGTTTTCCTTATGCAAAAACATAAAATGTCTAAAATTAGAATCAGCTATGGGTTACAAATGTCACAGTATCACCAAGATCACGCCAAGATCACTGTACATAGACTCAGTAGTTTCTTTCTGACACATTTCTGGTTTGGCTGCATGATGCAAAACAACCGTTGGTATAAATGAAAACTGGAAAACGCGTTTATGCCATTGGTCCTCTACTCCCAATCTTCATTACTAAATGTGCCATGGACTATTTAACAAATTAAATCCATACGCTAGAAAAATGCATTTCCATGTTACATTTTGCATATTTTGTTAGCTTGGTACAAATTGCAACTGTGATTTCGGAGATTAATGAGAAATGATGTAGCTGTTTAGTCTAGCTATGCTCAATCTAGATGGAGGAACTGTGAAAGCAAAGCTAACTTGTATGCCAGTGATGTGCTTCTACACAGCCACAGACTGGCTAATTACATGGTGAGGCTACAAGACTTCTGTCCATGTTGAGAGGTGAAAAAGAGTAACATCCCACCAGCTAGAATGGAACACGCTTTACCAGGGATGTCAAACCGGTTCCACGGGGGGCCTAGTGTATGCAGGTTTTTGCTCTCACCTTGTTCTTGATTGATTAATTAGGTCACTAATTGGTAAGGTTCTACCCTCTACTGGTTGTTTAGGTCTGAACTGGGAACTAATTTAAAAGAAAACCCAAAAACATGCATACACTAGGTCCCCCGTGGAACCGGTTTGACACCCGTGCTTTAGGCAGTCAGGCTTTGCTTTTTCTGTGGTTGTTCCTAAGTTTGAGAAAGTTAAGTTCTCCACATGCAGGTATTGTATCTCCTGAGAGAGTGTCAGAACTGGGTTTTTAGATGTGATTGAGTTGTTTGTGTCAGCTCTAGGTGTCAGCACGTCCCCTAACTGGAAAGGAGGCCAGAGACAACCTGGTACCTGGTTAACATGTGCTCTGTTCTGCTTGGTGACTGACTGTTTTATCCAACGTTATGGTTAACAAAATACTTTCCAGTTTCAGAATCACTTTTATCACACCAGTTTTCCCCAAGCTCTTTCCGATTCAATATGTCAATGACAGATTTGGAAGAGCCAGACAGCCACAGTAACAGAAAACAACAGGAAGTCTCCCAGACAAACCCATATACAAATCAATTTATAAAACACCAGATATGTATATTCACAGGTGAGACAATTGAGGACTGAACGACTGTTATGCATTTAAAATCACCTGGATGTCGTGTATTTGAAGCCGACCGATCAGGGCTTGGAGTACCGGCAGATATTTGGTTCTCGCTGATAAGAAATAGCACCCACCTGGTGTTCCAGTTCTATAGTCAGTTCCAGATTAGAGATGAAGAAAACCAAACAGTGTTAGCTTCAAGGTCCGGATTGGAATATGAGAGACTAAGGAGACTAATAAATATGTTTGACCAGCAGGCCATTAATCACGGTTCTGCCTTTCGATGCATTTTCAATATCTAAGGGGCTATTGCCACACAGAAAACATATTAATTGGACTCTGGGAGTATTGAGCTCCACGCTGCTTCGATTTGCAGAACCCATAAAGTATCCTATAGGAGCAATTTCTTTATAAATAGTTGTTTTAATGTAAATTGTAAATCTTAACACTGTAAGCAAATATCACATCCTCTGAAGACCTGGTCCAGATTGATAGAATCAGTTGTGGATAAAATAGGCTAGTGGTTTTCTGTATCTTTCTTTAATTACCCAGTGTCCACGGTACCACTAGCTCTGCTACTGATACAGCGAACGTACTGCATCAGCACACAACATATGTACAGTAAAGACTAGATTACATTGCATTAAATTAAAGCTAAACCACTTTATTGCTCACGCTCGTGTGAACATCAAAAGCCTTTGGGAGCAGAAAATCCTCAAAGATTACTAAATGAGCTTTGCCAAACACAGAAGTGCATCAATGCAAGGGCAGTTTAATGTGAATATACACTAATCTTCATAATTATTTAGACACTGAAGCATATTTTCTTATTTCAGCTCTATTCTCCAATTAGGGGTTCAAATCAAACAATTAATATAAAGTATGGCTTCTTTGCTTATCATTTGTCTGCCTATTTTTTAGCATTTTAGAAATAACAAACTTTTTATACTGAGATCCTCTTGGGACAGATTAGCATAATGTCTCTACGCACAACAGAGTTTTAAAACATTTTGTAGGTTGTAAATAACTGAAAATGCTTATTCGTTGAATTTGCAGCATTAGGAGGTCATATTCACTGAAATCAAAAGCTATTTTAACAGGGCAAGTGACATGTTAACATAGGACCCCTTCTTCGATATCACCTTCACAATTCTTGCATCCATGGAACTCGTTCATCTCAGAACCTGCATCTGTAGGTCTTCCTTGCCGTTACCTGGGTTCTACTCCAAGTAGACCGCCAGATGGTGATTGGTGAACTCATTACTGCGCTCATACACTGATTGAGTTATAGTATTAACCCAATATATGACTATACAATCTAGCCTAAAGTACTCGCCACATTGGAATAATTGGCTACGTCACCAAGCCATTTACATTCGAGAAGCATTGCTTTTAATTTAGCTCTGTTAGGAAATGTGTCCGAAGATGAAGTCAACTAATTATGTTCATGGAGTGTGTTGGCCGAGTGACTTTGCTACTTCGACCAGAGTTATTAATTAGGTCTGAAGGTTTACTTAATCACTGTCCCTATTTAAGTTCCTCCTAGTCTGTCTTGTCGGTCTTTGTGTTTGCCTTTTATCCCTAAGTAACATTATTATTTTTCTTCATTCGATATTTGCTACATTTTGTTATGTATCGAGTCCAGCCTCGAGCCTGAAGTGTCAGCTTCGTCCTCGCTGCTTTTGCACCAATGGCCTCTGGGAAAAAAGTTGATCATTTTGTAAGGCATGAACACAATGAAATGCAACAGCAGATAGATAGATAGATAGATAGATAGGTGGTTCATATTGGACTCCTTATACTGCAGGCATTCTAGTGCATTCAAGTGGTCTGCATTGGTGGTGGACAGGACACAAAGGTGACAAGGAGAATTGAAACCTATAAAAGCCTTATTCATGCTCTGTCTTCCCTCCACACACGCTGTCTTATCTTCACTTCATGTGACCTACTTTACAGGGTCCTCTACTGTGGAGAGCAGTGTGTTGGTGACACTGCACATGGATGTGCTGAAAGCCAATCTGTTCATAAATGACACACTGTTCCCTGTGTAGTACACTGCTTTTAACCAGGGCCCGTAGGGATTCGTACAGGGAAGTCTGGTAGTCCAAAGTGGGGAACAGGATGATGTAATGTTGTTTGGAACGCAGAGACAATCTTTGGATCAGGTGAACTTCCGGTGTTTTTTTCGTTAGCTGTTGTGAAGACTGGCAGGTACACCAACACAAATGTCACTGATAACCGATCTGCAGCAGGACTTCTCTTAATGTTTCAGATATGTAGGAGATGTGTTCTGGTTTAAGTACTGCATGTGTTAGCTCTACTTAACACATTTGATGTCGATTTTAAATTTACCCAGAGAGCTCTGGTTCAGTTTGCGGTTTACCTGTACAGATGCAAAAGCAAAATTTTGAGCTACTTTGCAAAAACACAAACTATTTTGTGGATCGTAATCAGATCTCTGGCAACAGAACCTTGCTTTTTTCTGACCTTTAGAGACATGCATCTCTCTCTCAGGGGACTGCAACTATCTCAGTCTGTGAGGAGTGGATTGTGAACATAAAAGTGCAGAATGTGAGCAGACATGCAGACGCCTCTGGATCTTGAATAAGATGCTTGTTCTCTAAAGGTCAGAGACACGGATCCACCTCAAATCTAAGTCATTAATATCCCCGGTTTGAGGTGTTGAGTCATTTTTCTTTGTTAGGGCAAATAAATTCTGACATTTTAAAAAGAAAATTACAAACGTGTGGACATTTTTTAAAGCCAGCGTACCAAACAACAGCGACAGAATGATCAAATGAAGGTACGTTGTGTTTTTGGGTGATCCAGTTGTGTTAAAGTGGCTCCTTTAGTTCTTGTAGTTCTACGCCTTCAGCAAAACCTCTGTTGTTATTAGAGGGAAATGAATGTGCGTCTGTCTATTCATTTATAATATCCATTTCACTCTCTGTTCTTTTCCAATTAATTTAATTCCACCTTCCAAATATTGTACCACACTTATCGTTTATCGTTCTGTTCCGATCTATCAATTCTCTTCTTCCTCCATCCCTCTCTCTTTCACAGTACTAAATCACAGTACTAAATCACAGTACTAAATCACAGTACTAAATCACAGTACTAAATCACAGTACTAAATCACAGTACTAAATCACAGTACTAAATCATAGTACTAAATCACAGTACTAAATCACAGTACTAAATCACAGTACTAAATCACAGTACTAAATCACAGTACTAAATCACAGTACTAAATCATAGTACTAAATCACAGTACTAAATCATAGTACTAAATCACAGTACTAAATCACAGTACTAAATCATAGTACTAAATCACAGTACTAAATCACAGTACTAAATCACAGTACTAAATCATAGTACTAAATCACAGTACTAAATCACAGTACTAAATCATAGTACTAAATCACCGTACTAAATCATAGTACTAAATCATAGTACTAAATCACAGTACTAAATCATAGTACTAAATCACAGTACTAAATCATAGTACTAAATCATAGTACTAAATCACAGTACTAAATCACTGTACTAGATCACCATACTAGATCACCGTACTAGATCACAGTACTAGCCCACTCATTTTCAACTCTGGACCTCCAGAAGCACTTCCACTGTATTATTTCATTATTTCCTTCTAACAAGTGGCAATTATTAATTGTTAGGTAGAACAGAACACTCACCAGGCTCCTGGAACTGGTGAGGTCAGAGATTAAATCTCAGCTTGGTTTGGATCCTCTAACTGATATGTGCGGTTGTCATATCAGGCTGTGATGGAAAGTATTAATTGGTATCCGAGAACTGTTAGCTGAGGGACAGGTATGTTTCCAACTGGCCAGCTATGAACAGCCAGGTACCACTAGATGAACACCAGCAGCTCCAGGATGGTTTAATGTACCAGACAAACACACTGTTCTTTGCATCAGAGATCTAATCTATGATCTACATGTTGATGGGTTCCAGGTGCTTTTATGTCAACTGGCCACTGATCGGGAATCAATGTGAAAATATGTAAAATACAAATTAAATAGAAAATAATACTAACCAAAGAATATTTAAAGTTAAAATAATTAGTGAATGTCGCTTATGAGTTACATTTGATATGCTTTTCTTTCTATGTCTCTCTCTCGCTGCCTGTCTGGCTTCCCGTTTGTTTGGACAGAGATTTTCCGTATTGAAATCTTGCGTAGGCCCGCTGTAGCATTGTTACAAATGCTTTCCATGCCAATGAGTTCAGAACAGCTGTGCGCACAAAGAACAATTGTTCAGGTAGCCCATTTGATGAAGCTTCCATTAGAGATCGGGATGAAATCAAAAGATGTTGCTTCTTCTCACAGATGCAGTAGTTAGGGCTTTAGAGACGAACTGTCATCTGCCATTTGAATGGATGTTAAACACTGCTGCGTTTCTATGTGAGGTAACTCAATGTTTTTCAGAAGCCCTGCAGCTCTGGAGATAATTTTATTTATTTATTCTTTATTTCACTGGGTAAGACAAATGAAAACCACTTCTGACATTGGCCAAACAAATGTATAACAATTGCAAGAAAACAAGTCACGCATACAATAAAGAACACACTGGACAATGGAGTAGACAAGAGATCAATACATTACATGCTATTACAGTAAATACAGAGTATATACAGGGTGGAGTGGTTCTTGATGGGACTAATTTGTTCAGGTTATAACATGTGTATGTTTTGTTAAGGGTTCAGCTGAAAAACCGTCTCAAACTATGTTCTTTTGAAATGTAATGATTTCAACCAAGACATAAATCTGATGCAGGACCAACATTTTGTGACAAACATCCAGAACATCTGCAGCTTCTAGTGAGTTTGGCACAGATCCGGAGGATAATGAGTGCTTTATTATGTTCAATATTGGTGGACCAAGCACAAGAAGTACCTCCTTAGGTAGTTTAGGAATCGGGTCCGGTTAATCAAACGGTTGATTTATAACACATTACCTTTTTTAGGGAGTTTTCACAGGTGCAACCAATTAATAGGTCCCCATTGGTACCAGTCTGAGGACATTCTCTAGACTAATGAGTTTCTGATGAATATTCCAATTTATGGTGGACTTCATTGTTTGTTTTGCACGATGACGATCTTTTCTTGAAATAACTTAATGTATTCGTAACTGCTTAAGTGAAGACCCACTTCACTGATTTAACATCGCTTTTTTGTCAATATTGCAACTGTCAAAAATATATGTGGGGTTATTTTGGTTCTCCTCGATCAACCATGTAGAATTAGGCTGATCGAACAGCTATAAGTGCTTTTTGGTATTGCACAGTACTGGCTATCTAGACTAAAAACATCCAGCTTAGTGAAGCACCACTTTCGCTCCAATTTTCTGGAGGCAAGTGCCCTCTTATTGTTGCGTATTGCTTTCATTTTTAGCAACACATCTGTATTTAAGGTTCTTCACAATGTAAAGTTGATATCCTCTATTCGTTTGTTTTACAGATGCATTTACTCAAGCATCGTTGAACAGGTCGAGCAAGCTTGGGAGTGCTTAAAAAATCCTAGCGCTTGTATGACGGCCCTTAAATGCCCGTCTGGGGCGCAGGGACCTTTGTGACGGTAAATGTAATAAGACAGAGGTTCAATAAACCAGGATTCTGAGGACAAATAATGAGATTGATCATATCCACTCCATGTGACAGCACTAAATCTAAGGTTTGTTCTGGCAATGTGCTGGTCCTGGACAAAACCTGCAGATTCACTCTAAATAGGAACATTGTGTGTGGCCCTGGCCCTCTAAATAGCAACATTGTGTGTGGCCCTGGGGCCTCTAAATAGGAACATTGTGTGTGGCCCTGGGGCCTCTAAATAGGAACATTGTGTTTGGCCCTGGGGCCTCTAAATAGGAACATTGTGTGTGGCCCTGGGGCCTCTAAATAGGAACATTGTGTGTGGCCCTGGGGCCTCTAAATAGGAACATTGTGTGTGGCCCTGGGGCCTCTAAATAGGAACATTGTGTGTGGCCCTGGGGCCTCTAAATAGGAACATTGTGTGTGGCCCTGGGTCCTCTAAATAGGAACATTGTGTGTGGCCCTGGGGCCTCTAAATAGGAACATTGTGTGTGGCCCTGGGGCCTCTAAATAGGAACATTGTGTGTGGCCCTGGGGCCTCTAAATAGGAACATTGTGTGTGGCCCTGGGGCCTCTAAATAGGAACATTGTGTGTGGCCCTGGGGCCTCTAAATAGGAACATTGTGTGTGGCCCTGGGGCCTCTAAATAGGAACATTGTGTGGGGCCCTGGGGCCTCTAAATAGGAACATTGTGTGGGGCCCTGGGGCCTCTAAATAGGAACATTGTGTGTGGCCCTGGGGCCTCTAAATAGGAACATTGTGTGTGGCCCTGGGGCCTCTAAATAGGAACATTGTGTGTGGCCCTGGGGCCTCTAAATAGGAACATTGTGTGTGGCCCTGGCCCTCTAAATAGGAACATTGTGTGTGGCCCTGGGGCCTCTAAATAGGAACATTGTGTGTGGCCCTGGGGCCTCTAAATAGGAACATTGTGTGTGGCCCTGGGGCCTCTAAATAGGAACATTGTGTGTGGCCCTGGGGCCTCTAAATAGGAACATTGTGTGTGGCCCTGGGGCCTCTAAATAGGAACATTGTGTGTGGCCCTGGGTCCTCTAAATAGGAACATTGTGTGTGTCCCTGGGGCCTCTAAATAGGAACATTGTGTGTGGCCCTGGGGCCTCTAAATAGGACCATTGTGTGTGGCCCTGGGGCCTCTAAATAGGACCATTGTGTGTGGCCCTGGGGCCTCTAAATAGGACCATTGTGTGTGGCCCTGGGGCCTCTAAATAGGAACATTGTGTGTGTGGCCCTGGGGCCTCTAAATAGGAACATTGTGTGTGGCCCTGGGGCCTCTAAATAGGAACATTGTGTGTGGCCCTGGCCCTCTAAATAGGAACATTGTGTGTGGCCCTGGGGCCTCTAAATAGGAACATTGTGTGTGGCCCTGGGGCCTCTAAATAGGAACATTGTGTGTGGCCCTGGGGCCTCTAAATAGGAACATTGTGTGTGGCCCTGGGGCCTCTAAATAGGAACATTGTGTGTGGCCCTGGGGCCTCTAAATAGGAACATTGTGTGGGGCCCTGGGGCCTCTAAATAGGAACATTGTGTGTGGCCCTGGGGCCTCTAAATAGGAACATTGTGTGTGGCCCTGGGGCCTCTAAATAGGAACATTGTGTGTGGCCCTGGGGCCTCTAAATAGGAACATTGTGTGTGGCCCTGGGGCCTCTAAATAGGAACATTGTGTGTGGCCCTGGGGCCTCTAAATAGGAACATTGTGTGTGGCCATGGGGCCTCTAAATAGGAACATTGTGTTTGGCCCTGGGGCCTCTAAATAGGAACATTGTGTGTGGCCCTGGGGCCTCTAAATAGGAACATTGTGTGTGGCCCTGGCCCTCTAAATAGGAACATTGTGTGTGGCCCTGGGGCCTCTAAATAGGAACATTGTGTGTGGCCCTGGGGCCTCTAAATAGGAACATTGTGTTTGGCCCTGGGGCCTCTAAATAGGAACATTGTGTGTGGCCCTGGGGCCTCTAAATAGGAACATTGTGTGTGGCCCTGGGGCCTCTAAATAGGAACATTGTGTGTGGCCCTGGGGCCTCTAAATAGGAACATTGTGTGTGGCCCTGGGGCCTCTAAATAGGAACATTGTGTGTGGCCCTGGGGCCTCTAAATAGGAACATTGTGTGTGGCCCTGGGGCCTCTAAATAGGAACATTGTGTGTGGCCCTGGGGCCTCTAAATAGGAACATTGTGTGTGGCCCTGGGGCCTCTAAATAGTAAATATAAAAAAATGATTTTTAGCCTGGTTAGTTTTAATTGGAAAAACCTCCAAAGACTCCAAAGTAGATGTGGGGAATTTTGTGGGGAATTGTATTCCTAGATAAACCAGGAAAGAGAGGCCTTATTCGGGGCAGTAAATGCATCAGGCTTTTGCCAGGTTTTACACAGGCCAATTAAGTCCAGTTTATGACCAGTAATTAGTTTATTTACTGTAATTGCCTCTGAACCAAAGGGATCTATCATGTAGGTGGCTCATTTTAAGATGCAAGGTATCAATATCACTTTTGTTTGACTTAACTTTGCGATTTAGCTGTGAGAGTTTTCTGTAGATCTCGTCATTGGCCCTAGGAGCGTGGGGTCTGGAGATATTGCCAGCACTGATCCCAGATCGACGGCTACTTCGGTGGCCCTCATTAAACCTGCTCACCAGCTGATTCTTCGGTCTAATGCTCCTGGCAATGGAATCGCCGATGACCAAGACTTTACGTTTTTCCGGGACACTGCACTATTTTCATTGTCTTTTAGATTGTTTTTGTTTTTGATATGTCGTTGTTGTAACTGTTGTTGTTTCTAGAGTAGTTGTTGTTTACCATGCGTGACTCTAGCATTTGTTGGCATTTTGCATTTAGTAGATACTTTATTGAAATGTAACTACCAAAGTATATGCTAACAACAACTAATCAACTTGATAGATCACCACCAGTAGCCCTAATACATTAGAGTTATCCTAACTCTGATAGATCACCACCAGTAGCCCTAATACATTAGAGTTATCCTAACTCTGATAGATCACCACCAGTAGCCCTAATACATTAGTTATCCTAACTCTGATAGATCACCACCAGTAGCCCTAATACATTAGAGTTATCCTAACTCTGATAGATCACCACCAGTAGCCCTAATACATTAGTTATCCTAACTCTGATAGATCACTACCAGTAGCCCTAATACATTAGAGTTATCCTAACTCTGATAGATCACCACCAGTAGCCCTAATACATTAGAGTTATCCTAACTCTGATAGATCACCACCAGTAGCCCTAATACATTAGAGATATCCTAACTCTGATAGATCACCACCAGTAGCCCTAATACATTAGAGTTATCCTAACTCTGATAGATCACTACCAGTAGCCCTAATACATTAGAGATATCCTAACTCTGATAGATCACCACCAGTAGCCCTAATACATTAGAGTTATCCTAACTCTGATAGATCACCACCAGTAGCCCTAATACATTAGAGTTATCCTAACTCTGATAGATCACCACCAGTAGCCCTAATACATTAGAGATATCCTAACTCTGATAGATCACCACCAGTAGCCCTAATACATTAGAGTTATCCTAACTCTGATAGATCACCACCAGTAGCCCTAATACATTAGTTATCTTAACTCTGATAGATCACCACCAGTAGCCCTAATACATTAGTTATCCTAACTCTGATAGATCACCACCAGTAGCCCTAATACATTAGTTATCCTAACTCTGATAGATCACCACCAGTAGCCCTAATAATACATTAGTTATCCTAACTCTGATAGATCACCACCAGTAGCCCTAATACATTAGAGTTATCCTAACTCTGATAGATCACCACCAGTAGCCCTAATACATTAGTTATCTTAACTCTGATAGATCACTACCAGTAGCCCTAATACATTAGTTATCCTAACTCTGATAGATCACCACCAGTAGCCCTAATACATTAGTTATCCTAACTCTGATAGATCACCACCAGTAGCCCTAATACATTAGTTATCCTAACTCTGATAGATCACCACCAGTAGCCCTAATACATTAGTTATCCTAACTCTGATAGATCACCACCAGTAGCCCTAATACATTAGTTATCCTAACTCTGATAGATCACCACCAGTAGCCCTAATACCTTAGTTATCCTAACTCTGATAGATCACTACCAGTAGCCCTAATACATTAGTTATCCTAACTCTGATAGATCACCACCAGTAGCCCTAATACATTAGTTATCCTAACTCTGATAGATCACCACCAGTAGCCCTAATACATTAGTTATCCTAACTCTGATAGATCACCACCAGTAGCCCTAATACATTAGTTATCCTAACTCTGATAGATCACCACCAGTAGCCCTAATACATTAGTTATCCTAACTCTGATAGATCACCACCAGTAGCCCTAATACATTAGTTATCCTAACTCTGATAGATCACCACCAGTAGCCCTAATACCTTAGTTATCCTAACTCTGTAAAACAGTATTACTTAAATCCTAAAGTTCACTTTCTGTTTCCTTCAGCTGCGTGTTCCTGCTCCAAAACTTGTAATGAGTTGTTTTTCTTTCAAATCTTTGTAGAAGGTCTAATTAATGTCCCGAAATAAACTGCCCTACACACACACACACACACACACACACACACACACAACCACCCGCTAACCCGGTACACGGCAGAAACAAACAACAACATTGATTTAATGTTTTAATCACTACACATGGAACCGTGTCAAAATGGATATGAGTAATGGCTGAACTATTGGAGATACCACTTACACACCTGTAACCCATCCAACCACTTACACACCTGTAACCCATCCAACCACTTACACACCTGTAACCCATCCAACCACTTACACACCTGTAACCCATCCAACCACTTACACACCTGTAACCCATCCAACCACTTACACACCTGTAACCCATCCAACCACTTACACACCTGTAACCCATCCAACCACTTACACACCTGTAACCCATCCAACCACTTACACACCTGTAACCCATCCAACCACTTACACACCTGTAACCCATCCAACCACTTACACACCTGTAACCCATCCAACCACTTACACACCTGTAACCCATCCAACCACTTACACACCTGTAACCCATCCAACCACTTACACACCTGTAACCCATCCAACCACTTACACACCTGTAACCCATCCAACCACTTACACACCTGTAACCCATCCAACCACTTACACACCTGTAACCCATCCAACCACTTACACACCTGTAACCCATCCAACCACTTACACACCTGTAACCCATCCAACCACTTACACACCTGTAACCCATCCAACCACTTACACACCTGTAACCCATCCAACCACTTACACACCTGTAACCCATCCAACCACTTACACACCTGTAACCCATCCAACCACTTACACACCTGTAACCCATCCAACCACTTACACACCTGTAACCCATCCAACCACTTACACACCTGTAACCCATCCAACCACTTACACACCTGTAACCCATCCAACCACTTACACACCTGTAACCCATCCAACCACTTACACACCTGTAACCCATCCAACCACTTACACACCTGTAACCCATCCAACCACTTACACACCTGTAACCCATCCAACCACTTACACACCTGTAACCCATCCAACCACTTACACACCTGTAACCCATCCAACCACTTACACACCTGTAACCCATCCAACCACTTACACACCTGTAACCCATCCAACCACTTACACACCTGTAACCCATCCAACCACTTACACACCTGTAACCCATCCAACCACTTACACACCTGTAACCCATCCAACCACTTACACACCTGTAACCCATCCAACCACTTACACACCTGTAACCCATCCAACCACTTACACACCTGTAACCCATCCAACCACTTACACACCTGTAACCCATCCAACCACTTACACACCTGTAACCCATCCAACCACTTACACACCTGTAACCCATCCAACCACTTACACACCTGTAACCCATCCAACCACTTACACACCTGTAACCCATCCAACCACTTACACACCTGTAACCCATCCAACCACTTACACACCTGTAACCCATCCAACCACTTACACACCTGTAACCCATCCAACCACTTACACACCTGTAACCCATCCAACCACTTACACACCTGTAACACATTGTGTGAAGAGTGTATTCTGTGAGTCAATTCAAAACATTGCACCCTGTAGATAACAGGCCGTCGTTCGTCAGTGTGACTAAGTGTTACTCATTCACATAATTGCATGGAGGGAGAGCCACAGATAAAACGTGAGCAGTGTTGTTCACTTTCAGACTCTAGTGTGAATCGAGAGATTGGATTTAATTCAACAAGAGGTATTCAAAGAATTCTGAGAACTTTCCAGTAATTCCGCCATCTTGCAGACTGCTCTAAAATCTAGAAGTGTTGACTTGCCAATTGCAATGATAAACAAAGCCGTCATCCAACGTGAAAATAATATCACTAACAACTGCTGTCAATACTGAACACACTAACACAAACCTCTTAGATCTGGATTACACAGAGCTGTTCAATTCTGACCAGTTCTAAAACAGAAGAAAACAGCTTGATAGAGAACTATGATATAGTAGGACCCAACTAGAAGCTGAAGTTCTCCTGCTGGCTAGTTTTGAAGCATCATCTTATCACCTGTTCTCAGATTCCTAACTTTCCTTGAGTTCAATCAGGTTTAATTAGCAGCTTCTGGGCACATTATCATGTAACAACTTCTTCATTTGAGATATGGAGAACACAGGCTGTAAAACACTATAAGACAACATACTTTTTGGGGCCTTTCAATAGTGACTTGACTGCATTTCATGATTTAGACAATATTCAGTCTGGTATGGAGAGTATGAATCAAACCATATCATTTCATTGATTATATATATATATATATATATTGGTATGTTGTTGTTTTTTAGAATGAGCCACTAGGAATATGTTCCTAAATATTCTTTTAACATTTTCTTTGTTCCTAATACTTGAGCTTCTTGGAGCGTGGACGTGGTTGGGAACTGGTCAATTTGCTTCAAAGTAACAATAGTTTATTTTCCAATATGTCTATTTGCTCATGTACAGTGTAGATGTACTGATAGAAGTCCATGCATTTAATTACAGATTAGTGAATACCACTAGACATTGAATTTGTGAGTGTTTTTATGTTCTATATTTTGTTATTGGACAGATGGGGTTTCTTTATCATTTAAAATATATTATGAATTAAGGCATGAAAATACATTTAAAATACATTTAAATGATGAGATTTAAACAGCTGTGTACCTGAATATATTATAATACTCTTCCTCTTATTATCTCATCGCTCTCTCTACATTCTCTCTCTTCTCGCTCATCTCTTCCACCTCTTTCCCTTGTCTTTCACTGTTCACTCTCTCTCTCTCTCTCTCTCTCTCTCTCTCTCTCTCCCTCTCTGCCTCTCTCTCTCTGCCTCTCTCGCGCTCTCTGCCTCTGTCTGTCTCTCTCTGCCTCTCTCTCTCTCTGCCTCTCTCTCTCTCTGCCTCTGTCTCTCTCTCTCTCTCCTGCCTCTCTCTCTCTCTCTGCCTCTGTCTCTCTCTCTCTGCCTCTGTCTCTCTCTCTCTCTCTCTCTCTCTCTCTCTGCCTCTGTCTCTCTCTCTGTCACTCTCTCTCTCTCTCTGTCTATCTTCTTCTTTCTCCCAACAGCTGTACATCCAGACGACCACCCTGTGTGTCTCTATGAACCTCAGTGCCTCTGTTGCCTTGGGGATGCTCTACATGCCAAAGGTCTATGTCATCATATTCCACCCGGAGCTCAACGTCCAGAAGAGAAAGCGGAGCTTCAAGGCGGTGGTGACGGCTGCATCGCTGACCACGAGACTGGCGCATAAAACCAGTGACCGACCCAACGGAGAGGCCAAGACAGAGCTGTGTGAAAACGCAGACCCAAACAGTAAGTTTCACTAAACCCAAAACTGAGCTGTGTGAAAACACCAACCCAAAAAGGTTTCAGTAACCCAATAGTTTGAGCACAAAGCGTCTCTGAGAAGTGCTGATTTGGTACAGAAAAGTTTCAGGATAATTTGTCATCTAGAATAGCTTATTACGTCTAAATGTTGTTTTCCTGTGGCCTCATTGTGCTATATGTTTAGTTCACTTCCCCATAGTGAGCTTCATTAATAATTACCAGTATACTTATCTTATATCTACACTAGAACCATGAGATTATTGGTGATCTTGGTTCCTGAGTAAGTATGGCCAACCACTGAACATGTTTGCTCTGCTGATAAGTATGTTTGAACTATGTGACACTTATCTGGGAGAATCTGTAAGCAGTTCATCCAAGGACACAACGCAGAGTTAACCTGAATGAACTTCTCACCCAATTTTAGGTAGAAGCACTACTAATTATTATCAGGTGGGTTATTTACATATGTAAATCACACTGTGGCCTCCACCTGGATAATCTCCTGTTCCCCATACCTGATCTGACCACTCAACGACCACAGCTCAACGACCATTCAAACCAGCTGACCAAAACAGATGTAGCGAAACAACACAGGGAGAAGTTTTCAATTTGCTCTGTTTGCACTGGTTATGTTGCCTGCTTGTATTGTATTTCCAAGCACATTGTCTCATTTAAATGGGACACGGACGCTGTCAGACCAAATATGCTAACAGCAATTACACTCATAAAGCCATTATTTGTTTATTGCCATCTGTTTCTATATGCTAATGGTTCTAGGTTTACCCAGCAGGTATCCAAATAAACACGCTGTTAGTGACTTGGTTGTTTTCATCATTTAAACATTTGTCATCAGACCTTATTTTTTCCAATATCGACATTTGGTGCAAAGGCCAAACATTTTTCATAATACTGACAGCTGGCTTTGAGTACTCATGCTTATTTTCAAATATTTGCAGTTAGAATCAAGCCAACTGTTTTTTATAATACTGGCAGATTTAAGTCCACATGAGTTTTTATAAAATGAACAGTTGCAAACAAGGATTCCTGGTCTCATAAACTTAACAGTCGATTTTACGGACTCGTGTTTCTTTTGTAACTCTTTTGTCATAAAATTGTCGGTCTGAATCTAGAGTATTAATTTGTATCCCAAAATACAACCCTGCCGCTTGAATTTCTCAAATAACAAAATCCTGTTATACGTTCCCCGGCTGAAACTGAGCCTGTGAGAGGTGAAATGATTTAAGATCCCAGATTGGTCTGTGCATACAGAGAGCGTAGACTCCACATGAATGAATATGTCCTCCCACAGGCTTTTATTCTGCTACTGGAATGACACACTCAGAAGTACGTCCACCTCCCCATCGTAATGAAAGTATTGATTAGCAAGCCGCTACAGTAGAACACATGTCAAGGTCTGACTGGAAAGAATCACAGCAATTTTCAATTATAACTTGGAAAACCTCCTCCTTTTTTCTAGCGAGCGTTCACAGTATCGGTAAACACATGCACACGTACACACACACAAAAGCACACACACACATTTTACTATCCTTGTGGGGGTCCCAAACATTATTTTCAGTGACAACGCTATTTGCCTGAACTTAACCCTTACAATGAACACTAAGATCCAACTGCTAACCTCATATTCTAATCTCAACCCCAAATGCAATAAGGTCAAATTGACCTACTATACGTGCTGAGATAAAGTATGTGATCCCCTCCATGAGGTTAAAACACACACACACAGCTAAGTAGTAGCTAGAGTCTACGCTAGAACAGAAATGCTCATTGATTTCCATTAGTACTACTGGAACATCTAGAGGAGATAACTTACTGTACCATGATGGTATCACCAAGTTCTGGGAAACATTAATACTTTATTTATTTACTTCATTCACTGAATAGTACCAGCAGATGCAGGTATGATAATACAATCCATTGTAAATAGCAAAATACATTACATTACACAGGCTCCGTATATTACACAGGCTCCGTATATTACACAGGCTCCGTATATTACACAGGCTCCGTATATTACACAGGCTCCGTATATTACACAGGCTCCGTATATTACACAGGCTTCGTATATTACACAGGCTCCGTATATTACACAGGCTCCGTATATTACACAGGCTCCGTATATTACACAGGCTCCGTATATTACACAGGCTCCGTATATTACACAGGCTTCGTATATTACACAGGCTCCGTATATTACACAGGCTCCGTATATTACACAGGCTTCGTATATTACACAGGCTCCGTATATTACACAGGCTCCGTATATTACAAAGGCCACGTATATTACACAGGCTCCGTATATTACACAGGCTTCGTATATTACACAGGCTCCGTATATTACACAGGCTTTGTATATAACACAGGCTCCGTACATTACACAGGCTCCGTACATTACACTGGCTCTGTATATATTACACAGGCTCCGTATATTACACAGGCTCCGTATATTACACAGGCTCCGTATATTACACAGGCTCCGTATATTACACAGGCTCCGTATATTACACAGGCTCCATATATATTACACAGGCTCCGTATATTACACTGGCTCCATACCTTAACCACGTAATGTCAATTCATCTTCTATTACTTTTTGCTATCAATCTATTCCCATTTCTGGAAGACTAAAATGAAAGAGGAGCTGAGAGACAAGGACAGGCAGATGGGGAGTCCTTCAGCAATTCATATAACCTTTAGAAATCATATATATATATATGTATCTTTCATCTAGCACTGATGCAGAACATGACATGGTAAATAATTGTCAGAGATACCTTACCTTTTATGTGACTATATTTGCATAATTAAGGGGGGGTTTGTGTCAAATTAGGAATTCAATTGAAATGAGTGTTAATGATTGATGAAGACATTTATTTTAAATTACTATTTTTTTATGTAAATCTTGAATTGTCTGCCGTTCCTTTTGACTAAACCTCTAGCCTGCAATTTGAACATCCTATCTATTCTTAGAACTCAATATGTAGACTAAGAATATGTAGACTTAGCTAGACCACCATGAAGTCTTACACAGACTTGTCCTAATGCCAGGAAAACAAATATCAATTGCACTGTCACGAAACCAAGGTGTAGTGCAGAGGAAGCCAGGCAAAGACCCTTTAACAATAACCAACACCGTGCACCAAGATAAACACCTCTGGCGTGTAGACCTCTGTTCTGTATTCCAACACGTTGTCTCCACACAAACAGGGTTCTGTATTCCAACACGTTGTCTACACACAAACAGGGTTCTGTATTCCAACACGTTGTCTCCACACAAACAGGGTTCTGTATTCCAACACGTTGTCTCCACACAAACAGGGTTCTGTATTCCAACACGTTGTCTCCACACAGACCGGGTTCTGTATTCTAACACGTTGTCTCCACACAGACCGGGTTCTGTATTCCAACACGTTGTCTCCACACAGACCGGGTTCTGTATTCCAACACCTTGTCTCCACACAAACAGGGTTCTGTATTCCAACACGTTGTCTCCACACAAACAGGGTTCTGTATTCCAACACGTTGTCTCCACACAAACAGGGTTCTGTATTCCAACACGTTGTCTCCACACAAACAGGGTTCTGTATTCCAACACGTTGTCTCCACACAAACAGGGTTCTGTATTCCAACACGTTGTCTCCACACAAACAGGGTTCTGTATTCCAACACGTTGTCTCCACACAAACAGGGTTCTGTATTCCAACACGTTGTCTCCACACAGACCGGGTTCTGTATTCTAACACGTTGTCTCCACACAGACCGGGTTCTGTATTCCAACACGTTGTCTCCACACAGACCGGGTTCTGTATTCCAACACCTTGTCTCCACACAAACAGGGTTCTGTATTCCAACACGTTGTCTCCACACAAACAGGGTTCTGTATTCCAACACGTTGTCTCCACACAAACAGGGTTCTGTATTCCAACACGTTGTCTCCACACAAACAGGGTTCTGTATTCCAACACGTTGTCTCCACACAAACAGGGTTCTGTATTCCAACACATTGTCTCCACACAAACAGGGTTCTGTATTCCAACACGTTGTCTCCACACAGACAGGGTTCTGTATTCCAACACGTTGTCTCCACACAGACAGGGTTCTGTATTCCAACACGTTGTCTCCACACAGACCGGGACAGGAGGGGTACGATCCTTCATCTGAAAAGATGCTCGGGAGCCAGCGTGATTCATCACAGAGGAGATGATGACTTGGTTTCAAACACAACCATATATTCTACACACACACACACACACACACACACGTAGGACCCTCTGTTAGGCTCCAGCCCCAGGTAGGAGAGACAGGTGAGAGAGAGAGATGGGTGAGACAGGTAGGTGAGACAGGTAGGAGAGACAGGTAGGAGAGACAGGTAGGTGAGACAGGTAGGAGAGACAGGTAGGAGAGACAGGTAGGAGAGACAGGTAGGAGAGACAGGTGGGTGAGACAGGTAGGTGAGACAGGTGGGTGAGACAGGTAAGTGAGACAGGTGGGTGAGACAGGTAAGTGAGACAGGTGGGTGAGACAGGTGGGTGAGACAGGTAAGTGAGACAGGTGGGTGAGACAGGTGGGTGAGACAGGTGGGTGAGACAGGTGGTTGAGACAGGTGGGTGAGACAGGTAAGTGAGACAGGTGGGTGAGACAGGTGGGTGAGACAGGTGGTTGAGACAGGTGGGTGAGACAGGTAAGTGAGACAGGTGGGTGAGACAGGTGGGTGAGACAGGTGGTTGAGACAGGTGGTTGAGACAGGTGGGTGAGACAGGTAAGTGAGACAGGTGGGTGAGACAGGTGGGTGAGACAGGTGGGTGAGACAGGTGTGCCTCATGTTAGAAGCTAATGGGCTCTTAGAGGATTCCTCATATTGATGCAGGATTGTCATGCAGCACCTTGGCTAGCGCAACAAATGAGATCACGGCTTCAGAGTGGAGCTCGTTTGTTATAATGTGACAGGCACCACGGGAACCACATCCCTGTTCCAACTCACAGACATTCCATGGAAGGAGGCCCAGAAACATGAGTCAGTCTCCTGGGATGCCTCTCACATTCGTTGAATCACTGTGGACCTCTAAAATCAGAATATAACCAGCACACAGTGGTGTCCCAAGAATCACATGGAACCAGAATTCAACCTTCTAAATGTGCGTAGACGTCCTAAACACTAATTTACATTTGACAGGGGCTTAGCACGGGATCTTAATTTGACCGCTTTTGCCAAAGTGGTGAAATAGCCATGGAGCCCAAGTATTCTATTATATATAAAATGGTTCATTTTGGAAGGACAGAGTTACCGATAAAGGAGGTGATGTTTAGTGGGAAATCAATTTATGTAAATTACAACTCTCTTTCAAAATGTTCAGTGGCGTAATAAAATTATCTGGATGGAAACTGAACATATCAGCCTGACTATTGAGACATTTTTTGGGGTGGAAAGTTGGAAATATCCTAAATGACAAATGCGAGGCGGAAATATAATTTGGGTTACCAAGGTTACCAGGAATAAGCAGGGTTAACAAGATTTTAATCAATGTTTCAGGAGAAATGTTGTGTATATGGGTATTTTAGTGTGGGACAAGGCTACGGGTTAAAGGTCAGGGGTAATCAGGACAGCAGACACATCTAAATGAAACCGCCAAGGTCAAGAAAACACAGAAAATGTTCCCTTTATTTTGCTTCATACAGTTTAAAGAACCCCTTACCCATCAGATGAGCGTATTTATTGTGCTTCATACAGTGCAGTTTAAAGAACCCCTTAACCATCAGATGAGCGTATCCTTATTGATCTATCGGCTGTTCTACAATGGTTCTGCTGCTAATAATGTGTGTTTAACCATTATCCTTACTAGAGATGTATCCAATACGTAACCATTATCCAACACGTAACCATTATCCAACACGTAACCATTATCCAACACGTAACCATTATCCAACACGTAACCATTATCCAATACGTAACCATTATCCAACACGTAACCATTATCCAACACGTAACCATTATCCAACACGTAACCATTATCCAATACGTAACCATTATCCAACACGTAACCATTATCCAACACGTAACCATTATCCAACACGTAACCATTATCCAACATGTAACCATTATCCTTACTAGAGATGTATCCAACACGTAACCATTATCCAACACGTAACCATTATCCAACACGTAACCATTATCCAATACGTAACCATTATCCAACACGTAACCATTATCCAACACGTAACCATTATCCAATACGTAACCATTATCCAACACGTAACCATTATCCAATACGTAACCATTATCCAATACGTAACCATTATCCAATACGTAACCATTATCCAACACGTAACCATTATCCAACACGTAACCATTATCCAATACGTAACCATTATCCAATATGTAACCATTATCCAACACGTAACCATTATCCAACACGTAACCATTATCCAATACGTAACCATTATCCAATACGTAACCATTATCCAACACGTAACCATTATCCAACACGTAACCATTATCCAATACGTAACCATTATCCAATACGTAACCATTATCCAACACGTAACCATTATCCAACACGTAACCATTATCCAACACGTAACCATTATCCAATACCATTATCCAACACGTAACCATTATCCAACACGTAACCATTATCCAACACGTAACCATTATCCAACACGTCCAACCATTAACCATTATCCAACACGTAACCATTATCCAACACGTAACCATTATCCAACACGTAACCATTATCCAACACGTAACCATTATCCAACACGTAACCATTATCCAACACGTAACCATTATCCAACACGTAACCATTATCCAACACGTAACCATTATCCAACACGTAACCATTATCCAACACGTAACCATTATCCAACACCATTATCCAACACGTAACCATTATCCAACACGTAACCATTATCCAACACGTAACCATTATCCAACACGTAACCATTATCCAACACGTAACCATTATCCAACAACGTAACCATTATCCAACACGTAACCATTATCCAACACGTAACCATTATCCAACACGTAACCATTATCCAACACAACCATTATCCAACACGTAACCATTATCCAACACGTAACCATTATCCAACACGTAACCATTATCCAACACGTAACCATTATCCAACACGTAACCATTATCCAACACGTAACCATTATCCAACACGTAACCATTATCCAACACGTAACCATTATCCAACACGTAACCATTATCCAACACGTAACCATTATCCAACACGTAACCATTATCCAACACGTAACCATTATCCAACACGTAACCATTATCCAACACGTACCATTATCCAACACGTAACCATTATCCAACACGTAACCATTATCCAACACGTAACCATTATCCAACACGTAACCATTATCCAACACGTAACCATTATCCAACACGTAACCATTATCCAACACGTAACCATTATCCAACACGTAACCATTATCCAACACGTAACCATTATCCAACACGTAACCATTATCCAACACGTAACCATTATCCAACACGTAACCATTATCCAACACGTAACCATTATCCAACACGTAACCATTATCCAACACGTAACCATTATCCAACACGTAACCATTATCCAACACGTAACCATTATCCAACACGTAACCATTATCCAACACGTAACCATTATCCAACACGTAACCAACACACGTAACCATTATCCAATATGTAACCATTATCCAACACGTAACCATTATCCAACACGTAACCATTATCCAACACGTAACCATTATCCAACACGTAACCATTATCCAACACGTAACCATTATCCAACACGTAACCATTATCCAACACGTAACCATTATCCAACACGTAACCATTATCCAACACGTAACCATTATCCAAACCATTATCCAACACGTAACCATTATCCAACACGTAACCATTATCCAACACGTAACCATTATCCAACACGTAACCATTATCCAACACGTAACCATTATCCAATCCAACACGTAACCATTATCCAACCATTATCCATCCATTATCAACACGTAACCATTATCCAACACGTAACCATTATCCAACACGTAACCATTATCCAACATGTAACCATTATCCAACACGTAACCATTATCCAACACGTAACCTTTATCCAACACGTAACCATTATCCAACACGTAACCTTTATCCAACACGTAACCATTATCCAACACGTAACCATTATCCAACACGTAACCATTATCCAACACGTAACCATTATCCAACACGTAACCATTATCCAACACGTAACCATTATCCAACACGTAACCATTATCCAACACGTAACCATTATCCAACACGTAACCATTATCCAACACGTAACCATTATCCAACACGTAACCATTATCCAACACGTAACCATTATCCAACACGTAACCATTATCCAACACGTAACCATTATCCAACACGTAACCATTATCCAACACGTAACCATTATCCAACACGTAACCATTATCCAACACGTAACCATTATCCAACACGTAACCATTATCCAATACGTAACCATTATCCAACACGTAACCATTATCCAACACGTAACCATTATCCAACACGTAACCATTATCCAATACGTAACCATTATCCTTACCAGAGATGTTCATATCAAGTTGTTACCGTAGTTGCTCAGGACCTGGATACAAGGTGGCAGTATTTAGTTCTTGTCAGCTTTCAATGACGTGATCTAAAAACGACCTTTCAAAACGTTCTTTCTTTGTCTCTCCTGCAGGTCCAGCAGCAAAGAAGAAATATGTGAGTTACAATGACATCGTGATCTAAGAGCCACAAGCAGAGAACAGGAAGTGATGGATGGAGACACTCATGTTCTCCTGGGCCTTTTGGCAACATATTGGAAAGGCTGTTCAGGTCCATGCTGCTCAGATGCCCTGTGACCCCCAAGAACCCTATGACCCCTACCACCTCTCACCCCCTGGAACCCCGGAACTCGGGAACAGGACGGGGACATGTGTGGGTTCTGGGTTTTAGAGTTTTGACGTCACCAGTGGATTCTGGTACACCAACATCTCAACATGGAAATCACCTAAAGACGAACGAGAGATGGAGGAAGGAACGTGGTAGGAAGGAAATCCGTTTGATTTAAAAAAAAGAAATTCACACACGAAGTTGTTTGTTTTGAGAAATTATTGCTGGGATTTAAAAAAAAGAAGCGGACAAGGCATCTTTTGTCTGAAACAATGCAGAGTGCCCCCTATCTCCCAGGAGGACCTCTGCTCAGCGCTCAGAGCTGGCCCGGACTCCTTAGAGGTGGGTTTTCACAGATAGAGGAGGATGGACTCACCTGTAATGTGTACCTGTCTGCCCTTACCATGGGGCTGTTTCCTGTCTTTTAGTGTACTTCCAAATTGCAAGTTTTTTCAAAATTCCTGTACAAAAACGTGTGTGGTTTCTCTGAGCTAAATGTTACATTTGCTGTGGATTTTTTAAAGATCTCTATTTTTTCTTGTCTGCTTTCTCCTTTTTGCTTCCTGGATGCACATTTGATTAAAGCCATATTCGCGTCCCTGAGATGTCAAGGAGGTTTGTTTAGGGATTGTTGTATGTGGACCTACGGAAAAGAGATTCTAATTTTAGTTTCTGTCTGTTTTCTGTATGTCGTAGGGGGTACAGTGAAGGTTTCTGTATGTCGTAGGAGGTACAGTTAAGGTTTCTGTATGTCGTAGGGGGTACAGTGAAGGTTTCTGTATGTCGTAGGAGGTACAGTTAAGGTTTCTGTATGTCGTAGGGGGTACAGATAAGGTTTCTGTATGTCGTAGGGGGTACAGTAAGGTTTCTGTATGTCGTAGGAGGTACAGTTAAGGTTTCTGTATAAACAGATAAGGTTTTTTGGCATAATAATGTCAATGACCCTCGCGGTATTTGATAATGCCAAGGGGTTTGTCCCTGTATAGAAGTTGTCAATGCATGCCTGCTATGTTTGATGTAATAATTGACTCACTGACTGGACATTTCAGAACACGTGACCGATAGCCGTGCTACGAATGGCAAACAAAAACATGTACAATTTCCAGTAGAATTTCGTATTTATTTTTACTTTTTGGTCATCTCACTGAATGCTGAATATGGCTTTAATTTGTCTTGGAGTTTTCTTAACGGACCGCAACTACAGAAAAAAACGTGAAAAAAGATAAATATATATTTAAAAACAAAACACTCCAAAAAAAAGAAGAGCATGTATGTTTTCTACTGTTTGTACTGAGTATATTTCTGTTGCCCTCGCTGCTTGTGTGCCAATGATGTGGGAAATGCACAGTTACGTTTGGCCTTTCATGCAACTAATGTGGTGTCGTCCAAGAATGTATTACCATGAAATAAAAACATTTGGTTATTTTTTTTAAATGTACCCTGGAAACAGGGTCATGGTTTTTGGCTTTTATTTCAATATAATTATAGTTTATAGGTTATCCAGAACATTTATTCAGATGAAATTTACACACATGTACATATTTATGTTTACTGCGTACCAATGGCTTTCGGGAATCTTAAGAAAGTTACATGTTCTGGATGAGACAGAAGTCATGAAAACAACTGCGTTAATACAAAGAAATCTGTCAATTTGTCAAAGGACCAACAGCGAGAAATGTGACACAAACATATATAGAATCAGAAGCGGTTCTGAGGAATATACACATGACAATATTGGATCACTTTCCCAAGCCTTCTCTGCAGAGCTGTGCTAAGCCAGTCTCACCTCACTGCGGTCAGAAACCAACCAACTCGCAAGCATCAATCAGAGAGGTCCACCTCCTTTGACTGGCTCTTTTATCCTCTTCTATGCTCTCATTGAGAGGGGAGGAATCTCTGTCATCAGTCCAGATCCGTCTAGATCACTGGGGATTGACACTGGGTCATTCCAGATACCACATCAACCCCTACGATACACACTAGTTTAGACCAGGGCCCTGGATTAAACAAGTGGCCCAATGTGGGCTTAGTATTTGGGACGTTTGATCCGACGCGGCCCTTACGTAGCATCTAGGTGCCACAGCCGTGTTAGAACGGGTAAAACAGCACGCAATATTAACACCAGACCCACACGTTCATGTCAACGTGCCGACTCAGCAGAGAGGATCTCACCTGTCAGGGACGACAGTGACAGAAGCAACTCGTTTCGTCTTTCAGCTGAACAAAGCAGCAGGAGGAGATGCAACACATAAAGGGGCCGAGGGGGTCTGCTCTGGGTGTTGGAACTGCTGACGTCGCGGGATTGTAAAGCAGTCAGTCTAGGTTGCTGCCTGTCTTTCAAATAACCAAGGAAAACAGGACGGAGAAAGTTAGAACATTTAGAGATTAACGAACTGAAGTGTTCCGGGTGTTCACCAAAGCTGATGTCGTACTTTGTGTCTCTACAACATGTAGATAGACCAAATACATGAATGTATTCATCATAGCTGATGTTCTACTTTGTGTCTCTACAACATGGAAATACGTGCGTACTTGTGGTTCATTGACAAACGAGCTCTATTTGTCCTTATTCTTTGACGTGAAATTACAATCCAACGATTGGCTTCAGCATTGAGCCAAAACTGTCCTATTAACATAACCGGATAGTCTTGTCACGACCGCATTAAAAGGAAGATTCAACAAAAGAACAATAGGGGCAATGGAACAGAAGCATCCAGAACATGACGAGCCTACTGACCACCAGAAGGGAGGAAGGAGGATCTTCTGGTCTCATGGAGCCGGGTCTCTGTGTCTTGATGAGGTTCCACGGCTTCTATCTTGAGGCAGAGAGCAGGTGTCAATAGAACACAATTTAAGCTAGCCAGAGGAAGTGCAAGTTATTAACCTATCTGTCTGGGATTGTGCTGTCCCGAATCACACCCAATTCCCTGGACAGCGCACTAGTTCTGAACAGGGACGTATCAGAGGAGGGCACCGTTGAAGGTCCCATTGCGGAGTTGTCCAGAGGATTATTCGTTCTGCGTGGCCGTGCCATTCACTTGAACGGGATGAGGGGATATTGGAGTAAACCTTTATGAGAAACCTCTCGTCAGAGAACACTCACTCCCTTCACAGTGCACTACTTATGACCATGGTCTATAGGCGGAATAGGGTTGCATTTAGGACGCCGCCACGCTCTGTTACTGACAGACATTTCATTGCACAGCGGCTTTTGTAAGGCAGGACAATACATTAACTGTAGTGGAGGATTTGGTATTGATCTGTTGTACAGCGTCTGATAAGAAATCACAGTGTTCTTTAGAAGCAGATAAGTAGTGGTTTTCAGCTGTTACGTGCACACACTTCAAAAACTGTCAACGTCAGACAGATAGATTCTGGTTTCATCAAACAATAATTTGATTGGTGGACACAATTAGTCTTTATTTGGGTAACACATCTTCTGTCTAACGTCATCTCATATTTTCATCCACATACATGGATGGACATTGCCTCACCTCACAGCCAGTAGGGCCTATTTCCTTAACACAGTGGCCTCACCTCACAGCCAGTAGGGCCTATTTCCTTAACACAGTGGCCTCACCTCACAGCCAGTAGGGCCTATTTCCTTAACACAGTGGCCTCACCTCACATCCAGTAGGGCCTATTTCCTTAACACAGTGGCCTCACCTCACAGCCAGTAGGGCCTATTTCCTTAACACAGTGGCCTCACCTCACAGCCAGTAGGGCCTATTTCCTTAACACAGTGGCCTCACCTCACAGCCAGTCAGCCTTTCCCCTGTACACTGTAGCTGCCTGCTCGCATCATCTGTTTAGCTGAAGCAGGTCATTCATCACTTTGGCAGAGGAGCGTAGAGCTCTTTAAGTTGCATCAACACAATGTCGCCAGGGCGCCCACAACTCAGCTTGGTGATGAATGAGGACCTCACAGACAGAGTATCTTCAGAGATGATGACTGAGCAACACCAGTCACTTTACATCACTGGTGGGCGTTGCCTGGAGGCTGTAGAGAACCACAGACCATGAGGGAGAAATATCCTCGTTTAACTGCTCATCTTGGGACTTTTCCCAGACCGAGAAAACAAACAAGTTTGGGGGAGAAATATTGAACATTAAAAAACGATTACGTGATATAGACTGTTCTATATCATTACATGGAGTTTTGATTGTGTTTTATTGTCCGACAAATATTTGTGAATGTATTTAGAACAGATATAAATTGTAAGATTTGGCCACATATTTATCTATTTTCTACATGCACTGTATATATCTCGGGCCAATATTTGAAAGTAATACTGATTCTTTTAGTCATATTTTATAAACCATGTGAAAAACATTTTCTACAATGGTCTCTTGGTGGCCTGAATCAATACCAGGTGTATGTACAGGAGTCCAGTAGCAATACCAGGTGGATGTACAGGAGTCCAGTAGCAATACCAGGTGAATGTACAGGAGTCCAGTAGCAATACCAGGTGGATGTACAGGAGTCCAGTAGCAATACCAGGTGGATGTACAGGAGTCCAGTAGCAATACCAGGTGGATGTACAGGAGTCCAGTAGCAATACCAGGTGGATGTACAGGAGTCCAGTAGCAATACCAAGGTGATGTACAGGAGTCCAGTAGCAATACCAGGTGGATGTACAGGAGTCCAGTGGCAATACCAGGTGGATTTACAGGAGTCCAGTAGCAATACCAGGTGGATGTACAGGAGTCCAGTAGCAATACCAGGTGGATGTACAGGAGTCCAGTAGCAATACCAGGTGGATGTACAGGAGTCCAGTAGCAATACCAGGTGGATGTACAGGAGTCCAGTAGCAATACCAGGTGGATGTACAGGAGTCCAGTAGCAATACCAGGTGGATGTACAGGAGTCCAGTAGCAATACCAAGGTGATGTACAGGAGTCCAGTAGCAATACCAAGGTGATGTACAGGAGTCCAGTAGCAATACCAGGTGGATGTACAGGAGTCCAGTAGCAATACCAGGTGGATGTACAGGAGTCCAGTAGCAATACCAGGTGGATGTACAGGAGTCCAGTAGCAATACCAGGTGGATGTACAGGAGTCCAGTAGCAATACCAGGTGGATGTACAGGAGTCCAGTAGCAATACCAGGTGGATGTACAGGAGTCCAGTAGCAATACCAGGTGGATGTACAGGAGTCCAGTAGCAATACCAGGTGGATGTACAGGAGTCCAGTAGCAATACCAGGTGGATGTATAGGAGTCCAGTAGCAATACCAGGTGGATGTACAGGAGTCCAGTAGCAATACCAGGTGGATGTACAGGAGTCCAGTACCAATACCAGGTGGATGTACAGGAGTCCAGTAGCAATACCAGGTGGATGTACAGGAGTCCAGTAGCAATACCAGGTGAATGTACAGGAGTCCAGTAGCAATACCAGGTGGATGTATAGGAGTCCAGTAGCAATACCAGGTGGATCTATCTTGTACATTGTACCTCCCCCTCTTCATTCCCAATCACCTTGTCTATTGTCTGCCATTCCATGGGCTTTTGGAGAAACTGCAAGTAGGCGGAGCAGTTGTAATGTCAAGCGTTAAGGCGGCCAATGAGAAAGCTCTTGATTGTGTAGCTGTGGAACTCTTTGAGGATCTGAAGAGCCAAGCCAAATCTGTTCAGCCTAGTAAGTGAGTAGAGGCTCTGTGGCTCTTTCTTCAAAGCTGACTTCAGACGCGTGTGTGTGTGTGTGTATGTCGACAGTGTTCGTTTGTCAGGGATGAGGACTCCAAGGAAGAGGCTTAATCCCAGCTACTGCCCAGTTCCATATGGATCGGAGCAATGTGGATCACACTGACGAACATTAAAAGCTGCCACATTTGCCCTCAAGTGAAATTCCCGGGAATGATTTAACTTGTTTCAAGCAAGACGTCAATCCAGAACACCATTCATTTGAAGTAGTTGACCTGCTTGTGGAGGATCAAGCATCATTCACACCGATGTATAGCGGCTACATTTCATTGATTTAAACTTGATATATATATATGCAGGCAGATATGCTGCCAGAGGCCTGTCCCATGTTTTATATACAACATAAAATAAAAGAAACAGGGCTTTGTTTCAACAAGACATTCAAGCGTGTTCCTCTTCTGTTGGACGTTAAAACTGGAGGTTGGTGTAACTAGTTTATTTAGTACTAGTCATTTCCGCTGTTGCATTTTTGGTTTACAACTTTATAACTACACTCAGATATGCTATAAGTTTCCTCAAGACCTATCTGTCAAGTATATAAATAACGGATAAACAGATGATAATCGTGCTTTCTCGTTACATACATAAACTAAGGGACATAAGGCAACTGGAGGCTGGAGAACGGCTCATGATAATGGCAGAAATGGAGTGGAATCAAACACATAAAAAAATGTGTGTGATGTGTTTGATATCGCTCCAATTATTCGTTTCCAGCCAATTACTATGCGCCTGTCCTTCTCAATCAAGATGCCACTGACCACCTGTGCAATTAAAATAGACTGAGGAAACCAACATCACAGACTTGTTTGTGGAATTGTTACAGTTGGAAAGCTAGAAAGTACAAGAGTCAAAAGGACAAGTGCCTTTGGTTTTCTGACGTGGTTTTAGTTTTTTGGTTGGTGCTTTCACAGGTTTCGCTTTAACTTCTGTTCTGAGACTGTTGTTTTTTTTCTGCCTAAACTGAAAAACGAGTTTTTCACAAAACTGTCAGTCTCTAGTGAGAACCAAGAGTTGCAAATAAATGAGTAGTTGGACGGATCTGCAGTGGTGAGGGAGCAGTAGTTTTTCGCTTCATCCAGTGCACAGTGAATTTCCTCTGGAAATATCTTGTTAAAGTATGAGGCTGTGATGCCGATGGCCTTTCCTCTCAAGGTTTCTTCCTAAATTCGATCCTATTCTTTGTGGATCAACGTGTTGATGCATGCCTGTTGGGGTTGCAGACTGGGTGTTTGTAAAAGGACTTTGTGACAACTGTAGTTGTAAAAACGGCTTTATGAATAAATTAAATTGTTTTATATTCAGGCTAATAAAACCATGCATGCATACTAAGACGTTACTGTTTCGATTGGTGGTATTACAGCCTGTCTGTTTGCCCTGGTCGTGCCGGCGAACTTGACTTACGCGTGCAGCAGCATAGGTCCAATAATGCAGAAACGGTAAAGATTATTTGCTTATTTATTTACACGAGTTCCGTACATTACAAAGTGTTCCAGTGATCCTACCTGCGACCACGGTAAGAAAACTGTGTGCTCACCCGACACGCACACCTGGCTGAATTAGACCCCTCTATAAATAGAGCCAGAGAGAGGGTACTGCCTCCTACTGGTGAGAAAGTGAATTGACATGTAAAACATGATAAATGGCGTCTACAGGTGGAAATGGTGAATTTAGAAATGGTGCGAAAGCCGATTGGCAAATGACTAGCATTTCCATGTAGTGGATTGTAAACAATTTACTATAAAATTATTTCAGTTAAAGACAATATATTGAATTGCTAAGAGAACCGATGCATGAGCATCTTACAACAATTCCATTTGTTAGCTTCGTAGAAGTCAGGGTTTAGACCGTGGAGAGTTAAAACTAAGCTCCCAATTTAAATGTGAGAAAATGCTTTGAAGATTTCTGCCATGTTGTGAGTGGTTGGAGATTTGCTATGGGAGATATGCTTCTCAATGAGCCGAAGTCGTTTGACAGGAAATAGAAATTCTAAATACTCTTATATCGACATATTCTAAAGTAACCAGGGAAAGAATGATGTACAATTCTACACAGACTTTATGTTTGGTTTGTGTGTTAAAGTGGGTCCATTACCTCTACGCTGGTCTCTACTCTGGTCTCTACTCTGGCATCTACGCTGGTCTCTACTAGGGTCTCTACTCTGGCATCTACGCTGGTCTCTACTCTGGTCTCTACTCTGGCATCTACGCTGGTCTCTACTCTGGCATCTACGCTGGTCTCTACTCTGGCATCTACGCTGGTCTCTACTCTAGCATCTACGCTGGTCTCTACTCTGGCATCTACGCTGGTCTCTACTCTGGCATCTACGCTGGTCTCTACTCTAGCATCTACGCTGGTCTCTACTCTAGCATCTACGCTGGTCTCTACTCTAGCATCTATGCTGGTCTCTACTCTGGCATCTACGCTGGTCTCTACTCTAGCATCTATGCTGGTCTCTACTCTGGTCTCTATGCTGGTCTCTACTCTGGCATCTACGCTGGTCTCTACTCTGGCATCTACGCTGGTCTCTACTCTAGCATCTATGCTGGTCTCGACTCTGGCATCTACTCTGGCATCTACGCTGGTCTCTACTCTAGCATCTATGCTGGTCTCGACTCTGGCATCTACTCTGGCATCTACTCTGGTCTCTACTCTGGCATCTATGCTGGTCTCTACTCTGGCATCTATGCTGGTCTCTACTCTGGCATCTACGCTGGTCTCTACTCTAGCATCTATGCTGGTCTCTACTCTGGCATCTACGCTGGTCTCTACTCTGGCATCTACGCTGGTCTTTACTCTGGTATCTACGCTGGTCTCTACTCTGGCATCTACGCTGGTCTCTACTCTAGCATCTACTCTGGTCACTATGCTGGTCTCTACTCTGACACCCAGACTGACAACTGTGCTGAAATGCCTTTAGGCAAACCACTGTTGTCTAGAGATGGTCCTCAGAACACCCTACAGCCCATAAAGATCACTGATGGAGGCAAAACTTTAGCTCATCCATCCTCTCTTTCATTTTCACTGCATTTTACTTCCAGGGGCTCTCCAGTTTCCATGGCAACCCAAACCAGGAAGAGCAAAATGTGTCTCTGAGAAGGCCACAGAATGACAGGATCTTCACGGTTTTATTTCAGTTAGGATAAGTGAATCTGTATCGCCTGAAAGTAGGCTATTAATTTCCAATTCAATCACATTAGGAATAATACAGTCTCTAGTGGACAGCGTGTGTGAATCAGGATGAAGACCAAATAACAGTATACTTAAGTTCTGGGTTAACCATCATTCAGAAGACTACCAAGAGACTTTCAACTGAAATGAATACTACTTGTTCTTTATGAAGAGGAAGTATTGCTCGAAAGCAATTTAACAAATACAGTATGCTGAAAGGGTTTCAACCAGCAACTGTAAAACATTGGTGTCTTTTTCGTTTTCTGGTGATATAGCTGGTATTGTCTTCTGTTTCAGGTGTTGGTGATATAGCTGGCATTGTCTTATGTTTCAGGTGTTGGTGATATAGCTGGCATTGTCTTCTGTTTCAGGTGTTGGTGATATAGCTGGTATTGTCTTATGTTTCAGGTGTTGGTGATATAGCTGGCATTGTCTTCTGTTTCAGGTGTTGGTGATATAGCTGGTATTGTTTTCTGTTTCAGGTGTTGGTGATATAGCTGGCATTGTCTTCTGTTTCAGGTGTTGGTGATATAGGTGGCATTGTCTTCTGTTTCAGGTGTTGGTGATATAGCTGGTATTGTTTTCTGTTTCAGGTGTTGGTGATATAGCTGGTATTGTTTTCTGTTTCAGGTGTTGGTGATATAGCTGGCATTGTTTTCTGTTTCAGGTGTTGGTGATATAGCTGGTATTGTTTTCTGTTTCAGGTGTTGGTGATATAGCTGGCATTGTCTTCTGTTTCAGGTGTTGGTGATATAGCTGGCATTGTCTTCTGTTTCAGGTGTTGGTGATATACCTGGCATTGTCTTATGTTTCAGGTGTTGGTGATATAGCTGGCATTGTTTTCTGTTTCAGGTGTTGGTGATATAGCTGGTATTGTTTTCTGTTTCAGGTGTTGGTGATATAGCTGGTATTGTCTTCTGTTTCAGGTGTTGGTGATATAGCTGGCATTGTTTTCTGTTTCAGGTGTTGGTGATATAGCTGGCATTGTCTTCTGTTTCAGCTGTTGGTGATATAGCTGGCATTGTCTTATGTTTCAGGTGTTGGTGATATAGCTGGCATTGTTTTCTGTTTCAGGTGTTGGTGATATAGCTGGCATTGTCTGCTGTTTCAGGTGTTGGTGATATAGCTGGCATTGTCTTCTGTTTCAGGTGTTGGTGATATAGCTGGCATTGTCTTCTGTTTCAGGTGTTGGTGATATAGCTGGTATTGTCTTCTGTTTCAGGTGTTGGTGATATAGCTGGCATTGTTTTCTGTTTCAGGTGTTGGTGATATAGCTGGCATTGTTTTCTGTTTCAGGTGTTGGTGATATAGCTGGTATTGTCTTCTGTTTCAGGTGTTGGTGATATAGCTGGTATTGTCTTCTGTTTCAGGTGTTGGTGATATAGCTGGTATTGTCTTCTGTTTCAGGTGTTGGTGATATAGCTGGCATTGTCTTATGTTTCAGGTGTTGGTGATATAGCTGGTATTGTTTTCTGTTTCAGGTGTTGGTGATATAGCTGGTATTGTCTTATGTTTCAGGTGTTGGTGATATAGCTGGTATTGTTTTCTGTTTCAGGTGTTGGTGATATAGCTGGTATTGTTTTCTGTTTCAGGTGTTGGTGATATAGCTGGTATTGTTTTCTGTTTCAGGTGTTGGTGATATAGCTGGCATTGTCTTCTGTTTCAGGTGTTGGTGATATAGGTGGCATTGTCTTATGTTTCAGGTTTTGGTGATATAGCTGGCATTGTCTTCTGTTTCAGGTGTTGGTGATATAGCTGGTATTGTCTTATGTTTCAGGTGTTGGTGATATAGCTGGCATTGTCTTCTGTTTCAGGTGTTGGTGATATAGCTGGTATTGTTTTCTGTTTCAGGTGTTGGTGATATAGCTGGCATTGTCTTCTGTTTCAGGTGTTGGTGATATAGCTGGTATTGTTTTCTGTTTCAGGTGTTGGTGATATAGCTGGTATTGTTTTCTGTTTCAGGTGTTGGTGATATAGCTGGCATTGTTTTCTGTTTCAGGTGTTGGTGATATAGCTGGTATTGTTTTCTGTTTCAGGTGTTGGTGATATAGCTGGCATTGTCTTCTGTTTCAGGTGTTGGTGATATAGCTGGTATTGTTTTCTGTTTCAGGTGTTGGTGATATAGCTGGCATTGTCTTCTGTTTCAGGTGTTGGTGATATAGCTGGTATTGTTTTCTGTTTCAGGTGTTGGTGATATAGCTGGTATTGTTTTCTGTTTCAGGTGTTGGTGATATAGCTGGCATTGTTTTCTGTTTCAGGTGTTGGTGATATAGCTGGTATTGTTTTCTGTTTCAGGTGTTGGTGATATAGCTGGCATTGTCTTATGTTTCAGGTGTTGGTGATATAGCTGGCATTGTCTTCTGTTTCAGGTGTTGGTGATATACCTGGCATTGTCTTATGTTTCAGGTGTTGGTGATATAGCTGGCATTGTTTTCTGTTTCAGGTGTTGGTGATATAGCTGGTATTGTTTTCTGTTTCAGGTGTTGGTGATATAGCTGGTATTGTCTTCTGTTTCAGGTGTTGGTGATATAGCTGGTATTGTCTTCTGTTTCAGGTGTTGGGGATATAGCTGGCATTACCTTTGTTTCAGGTGTTGGTGATATAGCTGGCATTGTTTTCTGTTTCAGGTGTTGGTGATATAGCTGGTATTGTCTTCTGTTTCAGGTGTTGGTGATATAGCTGGTATTGTCTTCTGTTTCAGGTGTTGGTGATATAGCTGGCATTGTCTTATGTTTCAGGTGTTGGTGATATAGCTGGTATTGTCTTCTGTTTCAGGTGTTGGTGATATAGCTGGCATTGTCTTATGTTTCAGGTGTTGGTGATATAGCTGGCATTGTCTTCTGTTTCAGGTGTTGGTGATATAGCTGGCATTGTCTTATGTTTCAGGTGTTGGTGATATAGCTGGCATTGTTTTCTGTTTCAGGTGTTGGTGATATAGCTGGTATTGTTTTCTGTTTCAGGTGTTGGTGATATAGCTGGTATTGTCTTCTGTTTCAGGTGTTGGTGATATAGCTGGCATTGTTTTCTGTTTCAGGTGTTGGTGATATAGCTGGCATTGTCTTCTGTTTCAGGTGTTGGTGATATAGCTGGCATTGTCTTATGTTTCAGGTGTTGGTGATATAGCTGGCATTGTTTTCTGTTTCAGGTGTTGGTGATATAGCTGGCATTGTCTTCTGTTTCAGGTGTTGGTGATATAGCTGGCATTGTCTTCTGTTTCAGGTGTTGGTGATATAGCTGGTATTGTTTTCTGTTTCAGGTGTTGGTGATATAGCTGGCATTGTCTTCTGTTTCAGGTGTTGGTGATATAGCTGGTATTGTTTTCTGTTTCAGGTGTTGGTGATATAGCTGGTATTGTTTTCTGTTTCAGGTGTTGGTGATATAGCTGGCATTGTTTTCTGTTTCAGGTGTTGGTGATATAGCTGGTATTGTTTTCTGTTTCAGGTGTTGGTGATATAGCTGGTATTGTCTTCTGTTTCAGGTGTTGGTGATATAGCTGGTATTGTCTTCTGTTTCAGGTGTTGGGGATATAGCTGGCATTACCTTTGTTTCAGGTGTTGGTGATATAGCTGGCATTGTTTTCTGTTTCAGGTTTTGGTGATATAGCTGGTATTGTCTTCTGTTTCAGGTGTTGGTGATATAGCTGGTATTGTCTTCTGTTTCAGGTGTTGGTGATATAGCTGGCATTGTCTTATGTTTCAGGTGTTGGTGATATAGCTGGTATTTTTTCTGTTTCAGGTGTTGGTGATATAGCTGGCATTGTCTTATGTTTCAGGTGTTGGTGATATAGCTGGCATTGTCTTCTGTTTCAGGTGTTGGTGATATAGCTGGCATTGTCTTATGTTTCAGGTGTTGGTGATATAGCTGGCATTGTTTTCTGTTTCAGGTGTTGGTGATATAGCTGGCATTGTTTTATGTTTCAGGTGTTGGTGATATAGCTGGTATTGTCTTCTGTTTCAGGTGTTGGTGATATAGCTGGCATTGTTTTCTGTTTCAGGTGTTGGTGATATAGCTGGCATTGTCTTCTGTTTCAGGTGTTGGTGATATAGCTGGCATTGTCTTATGTTTCAGGTGTTGGTGATATAGCTGGCATTGTTTTCTGTTTCAGGTGTTGGTGATATAGCTGGCATTGTCTTCTGTTTCAGGTGTTGGTGATATAGCTGGCATTGTCTTCTGTTTCAGGTGTTGGTGATATAGCTGGCATTGTCTTCTGTTTCAGGTGTTGGTGATATAGCTGGTATTGTCTTCTGTTTCAGGTGTTGGTGATATAGCTGGCATTGTTTTCTGTTTCAGGTGTTGGTGATATAGCTGGCATTGTTTTCTGTTTCAGGTGTTGGTGATATAGCTGGTATTGTCTTCTGTTTCAGGTGTTGGTGATATAGCTGGTATTGTCTTCTGTTTCAGGTGTTGGTGATATAGCTGGTATTGTCTTCTGTTTCAGGTGTTGGTGATATAGCTGGCATTGTCTTATGTTTCAGGTGTTGGTGATATAGCTGGTATTGTTTTCTGTTTCAGGTGTTGGTGATATAGCTGGTATTGTCTTATGTTTCAGGTGTTGGTGATATAGCTGGTATTGTTTTCTGTTTCAGGTGTTGGTGATATAGCTGGTATTGTTTTCTGTTTCAGGTGTTGGTGATATAGCTGGCATTGTCTTCTGTTTCAGGTGTTGGTGATATAGGTGGCATTGTCTTATGTTTCAGGTTTTGGTGATATAGCTGGCATTGTCTTCTGTTTCAGGTGTTGGTGATATAGCTGGTATTGTCTTATGTTTCAGGTGTTGGTGATATAGCTGGCATTGTCTTCTGTTTCAGGTGTTGGTGATATAGCTGGTATTGTTTTCTGTTTCAGGTGTTGGTGATATAGCTGGCATTGTCTTCTGTTTCAGGTGTTGGTGATATAGGTGGCATTGTCTTCTGTTTCAGGTGTTGGTGATATAGCTGGTATTGTTTTCTGTTTCAGGTGTTGGTGATATACCTGGCATTGTCTTATGTTTCAGGTGTTGGTGATATAGCTGGCATTGTCTTCTGTTTCAGGTGTTGGTGATATAGCTGGTATTGTTTTCTGTTTCAGGTGTTGGTGATATAGCTGGTATTGTTTTCTGTTTCAGGTGTTGGTGATATAGCTGGCATTGTTTTCTGTTTCAGGTGTTGGTGATATAGCTGGCATTGTCTTCTGTTTCAGGTGTTGGTGATATAGCTGGCATTGTCTTATGTTTCAGGTGTTGGTGATATAGCTGGCATTGTTTTCTGTTTCAGGTGTTGGTGATATAGCTGGCATTGTCTTCTGTTTCAGGTGTTGGTGATATAGCTGGCATTGTCTTCTGTTTCAGGTGTTGGTGATATAGCTGGTATTGTCTTCTGTTTCAGGTGTTGGTGATATAGCTGGCATTGTTTTCTGTTTCAGGTGTTGGTGATATAGCTGGCATTGTTTTCTGTTTCAGGTGTTGGTGATATAGCTGGTATTGTCTTCTGTTTCAGGTGTTGGTGATATAGCTGGTATTGTCTTCTGTTTCAGGTGTTGGTGATATAGCTGGTATTGTCTTCTGTTTCAGGTGTTGGTGATATAGCTGGCATTGCCTTTGTTTCAGGTGTTGGTGATATAGCTGGTATTGTTTTCTGTTTCAGGTGTTGGTAATATAGCTGGTATTGTTTTCTGTTTCAGGTGTTGGTGATATTGCTGGCATTGCCTTTGTTTCAGGTGTTGGTGATATAGCTGGTATTGTCTTCTGTTTCAGGTGTTGGTGATATAGCTGGTATTGTTTTCTGTTTCAGGTGTTGGTGATATAGCTGGCATTGCCTTTGTTTCAGGTGTTGGTGATATAGCTGGCATTGCCTTTGTTTCAGGTGTTGGTGATATAGCTGGTATTGTCTTCTGTTTCAGGTGTTGGTGATATAGCTGGCATTGCCTTTGTTTCAGGTGTTGGTGATATAGCTGGTATTGTCTTCTGTTTCAGGTGTTGGTGATATAGCTGGTATTGTTTTCTGTTTCAGGTGTTAGTGATATAGCTGGTATTGTTTTCTGTTTCAGGTGTTGGTGATATAGCTGGCATTGCCTTTGTTTCAGGTGTTGGTGATATAGCTGGCATTGTCTTATGTTTCAGGTGTTGGTGATATAGCTGGTATTGTCTTCTGTTTCAGGTGTTGGTGATATAGCTGGCATTGTCTTATGTTTCAGGTGTTGGTGATATAGCTGGTATTGCCTTATGTTTCAGGTGTTGGTGATATAGCTGGCATTGCCTTATGTTTCAGGTGTTGGTGATATAGCTGGTATTGTTTTCTGTTTCAGGTGTTGGTGATATAGCTGGTATTGTTTTCTGTTTCAGGTGTTGGTGATATAGCTGGTATTGTTTTCTGTTTCAGGTGTTGGTGATATAGCTGGCATTGCCTTTGTTTCAGGTGTTGGTGATATAGCTGGTATTGTTTTCTGTTTCAGGTGTTGGTGATATAGCTGGTATTGTTTTCTGTTTCAGGTGTTGGTGATATAGCTGGTATTGCCTTATGTTTCAGGTGTTGGTGATATAGCTGGCATTGCCTTTGTTTCAGGTGTTGGTGATATAGCTGGCATTGCCTTTGTTTCAGGTGTTGGTGATATAGCTGGTATTGTTTTCTGTTTCAGGTGTTGGTGATATAGCTGGTATTGTCTTCTGTTTCAGGTGTTGGTGATATAGCTGGTATTGTTTTCTGTTTCAGGTGTTGGTGATATAGCTGGCATTGCCTTTGTTTCAGGTGTTGGTGATATAGCTGGTATTGTTTTCTGTTTCAGGTGTTGGTGATATAGCTGGTATTGTTTTCTGTTTCAGGTGTTGGTGATATAGCTGGTATTGCCTTATGTTTCAGGTGTTGGTGATATAGCTGGCATTGCCTTTGTTTCAGGTGTTGTTGATATAGCTGGCATTGCCTTTGTTTCAGGTGTTGGTGATATAGCTGGTATTGTTTTCTGTTTTAGGTGTTGGTGATATAGCTGGTATTGTCTTCTGTTTCAGGTGTTGGTGATATAGCTGGTATTGTCTTCTGTTTCAGGTGTTGGTGATATAGCTGGCATTGTTTTCTGTTTCAGGTGTTGGTGATATAGCTGGTATTGTCTTCTGTTTCAGGTGTTGGTGATATAGCTGGCATTGTCTTATGTTTCAGGTGTTGGTGATATAGCTGGTATTGCCTTTGTTTCAGGTGTTGGTGATATAGCTGGTATTGTTTTCTGTTTTAGGTGTTGGTGATATAGCTGGTATTGTCTTCTGTTTCAGGTGTTGGTGATATAGCTGGCATTGTTTTCTGTTTCAGGTGTTGGTGATATAGCTGGTATTGTCTTCTGTTTCAGGTGTTGGTGATATAGCTGGTATTGTTTTCTGTTTCAGGTGTTGGTGATATAGCTGGCATTGTCTTATGTTTCAGGTGTTGGTGATATAGCTGGCATTGTCTTATGTTTCAGGTGTTGGTGATATAGCTGGTATTGCCTTATGTTTCAGGTGTTGGTGATATAGCTGGCATTGTCTTATGTTTCAGGTGTTGGTGATATAGCTGGCATTGTCTTATGTTTCAGGTGTTGGTGATATAGCTGGTATTGTTTTCTGTTTCAGGTGTTGGTGATATAGCTGGTATTGTTTTCTGTTTCAGGTGTTGGTGATATAGCTGGTATTGTTTTCTGTTTCAGGTGTTGGTGATATAGCTGGCATTGTCTTTGTTTCAGGTGTTGGTGATATAGCTGGTATTGTTTTCTGTTTCAGGTGTTGGTGATATAGCTGGTATTGTTTTCTGTTTCAGGTGTTGGTGATATAGCTGGCATTGTCTTATGTTTCAGGTGTTGGTGATATAGCTGGCATTGTCTTTGTTTCAGGTGTTGGTGATATAGCTGGCATTGCCTTTGTTTCAGGTGTTGGTGATATAGCTGGTATTGTCTTATGTTTCAGGTGTTGGTGATATAGCTGGCATTGCCTTTGTTTCAGGTGTTGGTGATATAGCTGGCATTGTCTTTGTTTCAGGTGTTGTTGATATAGCTGGTATTGTTTTCTGTTTTAGGTGTTGGTGATATAGCTGGTATTGTCTTCTGTTTCAGGTGTTGGTGATATAGCTGGTATTGTCTTCTGTTTCAGGTGATATAAAACACACTGTGTATTAAATATCTGTCTGAAGATTGTGTTGCACCTGACCGTTAAACACCTCCTGGATTGTGTCCTCTGGATCCAAATCCCAGCATTACATCAACAACTGACAGACAAGGCGAGTAATGTAAAATAATGATTTTAGGCTTGTCATATTGAAAATGAATGAAACTGAAAGTGTGTATTCATATATATATATATAATGTGTGTGTGTGTAAAATTTGAAGCTACAGAGAACAGAAGCTAGGAATTAATTACGTCACCTATATGTGTCTTTGCTCACCACTAATTGGTCCAACTTCTGACTTAGATCTCGAATGCAGAACATAACCTGCCCCGGAGCAGGTTAGCCGTGCAGCGTCAGATACCATGGCAACGAATACCGATTGAAGCCGAGCTACTTACATGGTACCTAAAAACCAGGGTTTGGGGAAACTTAACTGAAACATAGCTGGCTAGCCACCAAAACCAGCTTCATGGTACAGGCCCCTGGTCTTTTGGAACTAGCTTGCAGACCTGCTCAGCACTAGCTGGAGTCAACGGTATTGATTCATTTACATCAATCGTTGCCTTGAGTCTTACGCTCCTTAGAGCTCAAACAAGGTAGAAAATGGCAGAAGGTCTTTGCCCACATTGTATTCCTTCAAACAAAATATTAACACCGACATGGCTGGTGAATCGCCGAGTTTCCTCACATTCTAATTATATTGGCCGCATAATTTGCATCTAACCTCTATTCAAAGAGGCTGCCAGGTTCACATGTGCTATCAACATACGTTTGTAGATGGCCTAATTAGCACACTGCGTTTCCAGCTTATGGTTTAGAGAACACAAAAATGCCAAGCTAACGTAACAAGAAATGGGAGAAATTAAATGAAAGCCTGCCATGATCGGATAAACAATCAAAAACAGGAGTCGCGCACACACAAACAACATCCACACTTTGAAATGGATTTGGTTTCACGCAGAGGAATCACACAGACCAAATGCATATATTATTCATGTGTGCGTTATAGACAAACATCACTATGTTCACGTGAATGAGAGCTGTTAGCAAAGAGAATTATATCAACCCAGTGATGACGGACATGTGACATTAGAGAACTATATCAACCCAGTGATGACGGTCATGTGACATTGTTAGAAGCAGGATAGAGGCCTGACAATCAATCACATGGATGAAGTTGTCACAAAGTGCTTTACCTCCTGGCCATTGGAGAACCTGGCACTGGTCTACACAGATAAAACTGTGATTAAACAATCTGATTCGTTGATGTAACTTTTTCTTTCTCATTTGCTCACAGGAGTAAAAACAACATTCCAACTTTATGCAGCAGAGCAAATGTCCAAGTTCACAAAAGATATAAATCAAAAATGTCAGATTTTACATGAAAATAGGTAATTCAGGTAAATGCTATTTTGCTGTCAGTGATTTAGTAAATTGCTTGATCAAATGGATCAAATCCAGCTTCAGTTACGAACATTGACATTTCATAACTTCTCAATAATCTCGTGATTTAAACAATCCTAATGTAAGCCTGAGCTGATCTGTTAACGTAAACGCAGGAAACATCAGAAGTCTAAAAGAACGACATCTGATCATGGTTGAGATGCAGAACATCTCTCAGATCCTGTTGTTTCCCACAGAGGTTTTCCTGGGGGACATAAACACAGTCAGCTCCATGTGCTCTAGTTCTCAGATGTGCTCGTGTGTGTGCGCGTGTGTGTGACTTACATTTAGCCACAGGTGTAAAACACTTCCAGGTACTTAAAGGTTCCACCACAGGGATCACTGAACACGGAGTTGGTCGCCACTACAACACACTGGTCCTTCCCGTTACAGCTGTGGGTCAGAATTAGTGAAACACACTGTATAAGCACATTAACACAATATGCAGAGTTTATATTGGTCTGATGATTTAGGACTCCTCTTAACGTAAAACTGTTTTAGTTGTTTAACAACAGCAACTGGCTGATTTGCATCTGGTTTGTAGTCGGGTCATTGCTGGTTATTTGCTTTTCCTGACTGATTCCGAACTCATTCACAAATGACCTTAGAGGCAATATGTGGTTTTGATACTGTTCTACCATTATAGAAACAAGCAAAATAAACTGTAGACATCCACAGTTAATATTTAAGTTTGGGATACACCGATCCGAGATTCGGAATCTGTCCAACACTGGCCAAATATGCTGGATCAGATTACTAACGATATCGGCAGACGCACAAGGTAGCAACTTAACGTAAGTACTACAGTAGTACGTTGAAAAGTAATGCTTCTAAAGGTGAATTCCACACATCTGTCAGTACCGTTGTTCCATCTTACTGATGGTGGATTTGTTCAGGCAGTCGGTTTTCAGTACTTGGTTAGCGGGACGGCCAGCTGAACACACCTGGGTGTTTTGGCGACCATAGTTGGCACTGACGATGTGAATCTTTCCCTTACCTAAGGGGAATGATGGAGGGAGAAGGAAAGGAGTAGGGAGATGCGGAATGAGAGAAGGAAGAAAACAAGGATGAGGCGGAAGGATCGGGAAAGTGACAAGAGGAGCAGGAGGAGGAGGAGGTGGAGGAGGAGCAGGAGGAGCAGGAGGATGAGGAGGTGGAGGAGGATGAGCAGGAGGATGAGGAGGTGGAGGAGCAGGAGGATGGAGGAGCAGGAGGAGGAGGAAGAACATGAAGCAGAGTGAATACAAGTGGTAGATGACTGTTACTGTTTAGTGGTGTTTGTCAAGAAATATGTTCAGGAAATAAAACAGACATTTGTTCTTACAACACATCTAAGAAACATGGCAGGTTATTGTAATTCCATAATTGTGGAATATTTTTTATGTTAGTTTAGTAAATCAGTGTTTCATGCATTTTTATCGTAATGAAAATAAAATATTGGATAATTCACCAGAAATCTTAAAACCGTAAAACAATCCTAATATAGTTCATTTCAAATGCTGAATTCCTCTTTGGCCTGCTCCTTCCCCAGTCTTTTGGTGAGTATTAACTGTAAATATTAACTGTTGATTTGTCCTTCCAAGTGCTTTTCTATTTTCTCTAATCTTCATCTTATTGAAACTTTAATGAAAGCAAAACACCAATCAGTCACATTGGGTTCTCTTGCTGAGTTCTACTTTACCACACAACCTGTTGTTCGGGTTCACAGTGTTTGGCACAGTTCTCCATTGTGTGGTATTCGACCTGCCCTTTCCAAACTTTTTTGAGAGAGTTGTTAATTTGGCAGGAACACTCGACGAAACAAGTTCGTTTTCCTCAATATCTGAATGTGCACCCACGGTTTGGAAACCAACACTACGCTCTGTGTAGACGATGGGATGAAATTGACAACATCCCACAAATGTACAGCGATAAACGTGTCACATTTATCTCATGGCCATTTGTGGCTCGGTTGGTTGAACAAGGTGCTTGCAAGGGCAGGATCGTGTGAAAGTTCCGCTTGGGACACAGTACGATATCGTGGTGATAGTTGCTTACCACAAATCAGATGAGCATTAGAGCCTTCACACGCTACGGTGCCAACTGCAAAGAAACAGAAAACCAGGAGTTATAGACAGAGCGGCTCACTGCTTATCATACACATTAATAGAAATTAAAGAAATGTCACAGAATATTCTCAATACATAGTGATATTAGAGCTGCATGGGCATACATATTGAACGTTGATATTGGTTCATTTTTTATTATTGTACCATCATTTTTAAACAGATATGTGAATAATGCGTTTCATCTTTTGCTGTGTGGTTGTGTATTTTCTTCTTTATTAGTTACCTTAGCTCCCGCCACATCACAAAGCTTAGCAATTGAAAACCATAAGCCTTCACAGATGTGTAAAAGAGTGTTGAGCTAGCAAGCTAGCCAACGTTTGATAAAACTAATACAGAGAATATGCATCATGCGTGCTACAAGAACATAAAATATGTTGAAAAATTCTAAAATATGTATAAAATATTCTGGAAAGCTAATTAAGTAACATATTGCAGAAAGTACTTTATTATTATTTTAATACTTTATTATTTATTTAGCAACTTAATATGGTCATACCCTATCATCTATATTGGTGCCCACCAATTACATTTTATCACACACAAATACTGACTTGCTGCTGGCTGAAGCACACAGGCGTAGGTCACATCCAGGTACTTATATGTTCCAACACAGGGGGTCAGAATTAGTGAAACACACTGTATAAGCACATTAACACAATATGCAGAGTTTATATTGGTCTGATGATTTAGGACTCCTCTTAACGTAAAACTGTTTTAGTTGTTTAACAACAGCAACTGGCTGATTTGCATCTGGTTATTTGCTTTTCCTGACTGATTCCGAACTCATTCACAAATGACCTTAGAGCCAATATGTGGTTTTGATACTGTTCTACCATTATAGAAACAAGCAAAATAAACTGTAGACATCCACAGTTAATTTTTAAGTTTGGGATACACCGATCAGAGATTCGGAATCTGTCCAACACTGGGCAAATATTCTGGATCAGATTACTAACGATATCGGCAGACGCACAAGGTAGCAACTTAACGTAAGTACTACAGTAGTACGTTGAAAAGTAATGCTTCTAAAGGTGAATTCCACACATCTGTCAGTACCGTTGTTCCATCTTACTGATGGTGGATTTGTTCAGGCAGTCGGTTTTCAGTACTTGGTTAGCGGGACGGCCAGCTGAACACACCTGGGTGTTTTGGCGACCATAGTTGGCACTGACGATGTGAATCTTTCCCTTACCTAAGGGGAATGATGGAGGGAGAAGGAAAGGAGTAGGGAGATGCGGAATGAGAGAAGGAAGAAA
>CM055743.1:692500-750844 GCA_029465975.1 Dallia pectoralis | reverse complement strand
CGTTATTTGGTACATAAATACAGTAATACAGGATAATATGGAACATCGTGCGGCTTTAGCGAATGCTGGCATGTCAAATTCGAGGACTTTCAAGTAAATTTTCAAGCACTGGTTTACATTTTTTATGACCTCAATCAATTGCAACAGGTCACATAAAGCTTCTAGTTTCCTACAAATGATCCCCTACAAAGTAATGAAATAAAATAATACTTTACTAATTACCTAATATATCTCAATGTAACAACAATACTGATTAAGGACCTTATAATTTAAGTAGGGATGCAATCATTTCTACAGATTAATCAACAATAATGATTAATGACCTTATCATTTAAGTAGGGATGCAATCAGTTCTACAGATTAATCAACCTATTGCGACTTCAAAGTGAAACCATTTATGATACATAAAACAGTTCAAACGTTTTGAAGTTGTGACACCAACAACATTTTTATTTATTTCAGTCACAGACCAGTATTTTATCTTTCCAACACGTAAACAACTTCAATGTTATTAATTGATCTTTAGACGCAGTTCTTACATGTTTAGGAGGCGGATCTTAATGTCAGGTGCAACACCACGATATATCATTAATGCGGCCCACAAACAAATTATTTGACTGTTGCACTGTCGGGAAGCGTCAAGAAAAAAGTGTGTTGTGTCATTGCCAACACGACATAAACTGTTTTAAGTCCGTGAAGCGTGGTTTGTGTGGATGTAGGTTGAGGATTGATCTGTGAGCAAGTAAAAATCTCCCAGTGTCTCCTTTCTGAATATGTAACCCTAACACTCTAGATTGACAGCTCATGTTAGGATGTATTTTCCTAAATAAACTATTCATTTTCAATTAAATGTACAGTATTATTATATAAACCAATTATATTTTAATCTTCAATTGGCAACATATTACACAAGTGTTTTAATGTAAAGGTGCAAATGCATAAAATGTGAGTATAAATTAGCAGATATTGGTAGAGAGATAGTATGGGAAAAAATATCCACAAGCTTTAATCATGTTGACATGAAATGTTAGCTTTAGCTAACTAGCAAAATGTTAGCCAGCATACACAATACCATGTTATTATATTAGCTAGCTTTTGTAGACATTTTGGGTACGGTTCACTGCCCAGTATAAACACATGCCCTGCGATAAAGCAGATAATTCTGCTTTGGTAATGATTAGTGAGAATACTAGCTATCTAGCTAATTACCTTAATGTTAGCAGGGTAAACAATTGCAAATGTTAGCCAGCACTTTTCATCACATAAATGTAGCAAGGTCTAACATCGTTAAAAGCTAATTCTTATTTGGAACGTTGTCTACCTGTGGATCTTTTTATATTTCTGGTTGAGCAGTGTGAGAGGTTGTTCCTGAGAAAATTCATCTATTGTGAATGAACGCGGTCCCATGCAGCTTTGTGTTTCTCCCCCTAATATGTGCCTTTTAAGGCTCATTCAACCATGCTTGAAACTTAAACGCACAATGTGGATTGGTAAACTCTGGCTAAACTCCATATATATATATATCTTTCAAAATCTTGCCAGGGAAGATTGAATCTGCATTTACGGGGTATTTTCATTTCACACTCACACATGTACAAATCACCACCAAGTTCTACAAACACATCACAGCTATTTGACACGAGTGAGCTCACCTTGCTGCAAACAAACAGTGAAACAGGACATTTGCAATTGGAATAATTGTATGCACTTCCTGTATTTCATTTCATATACTCTTTAAGTACCAACGTGAGAAAATGTCTGATATTCAGAGTGCCAAATTTCTGCACTTTGAAGTACATGTCATATGTATATTTAACTTCTGTGAAAACAACAATGTGATGTCACTTACCCCACCAAGATACTTGGCTGCTTGCTTGGTGACCTGGGAGACAGGGTTAAAACTAAGGTTAAGTTCATGAGTTAAGCTTTAGTGTTAGTAACATTAGAATGTAAGGGACTGTACCAGCCGGGTCTCTGTTGTACTAGCACCCCTCTTTATATTAGGTTGTAATACAAAGTAAATGTATCTTACCAGCTGTAGTTTTCACTTAACATCCAGTATATCCAATACCTTTGGGGAGAAAATAAGTGAATCGGTGGAAGTCATAAAAACATGTTCTGCCTGTTTACAGTAAACAAAATGTGCCAGTCACTACATTTTATAAAATCAGGGTTAAAGACAATTAAAAACAATTATGAGCAGTTAGGGAAAATACATCTGGTTATGCTTTTAAGGACAAAACAATATTCCCTCAGTGTGTTTTTGACACTTCTCTGCCAAAACAATAAAAGTATGTAAAATTGAAGGTTTAGTTTGGCTAGATCCCCAGTTATAAGGGGTGTGCACACTTATGCAACCAGGTTTTTTTTTCTTTTTCTCAAAGATTTCAGTTTGTTTTTCAATTGAAATGTTCACGTTATAGGTGACATTAAAGGTGTAAAAGGTTCTGACATGATTTATATTTCTCTCGTTGTTTCACATCACAATAACCTGGCAGAGGTGTGTTGACTTTTATATATTCACTTTATATTTATTTATTTTTCATTATGGCACACCATAAGTCCTCCATATGTGGGGTTCAGCAAGGTTTTGTTTTGTATTTTTTCCAGGTCAGAAGCATCATTGTAAAGCATGATAAACGATGGTTGAGAGGATGTATGATGATATGAAACAATGACTTTATCCTCTGATGTTTTCAACTTATATTACAGATTAAAATCACCAGCAATATAAATACATGAATTGTAGAATGGTTCTTGCCACTAAACTAGGGTCGAATCTTATGTTTTGTTTATTGATTCCTAACAGAGAAAATAATGTCACATTTCCTGAATTCATCTCTTTGCAGATGATACCATCCTGTACACGTCAAGCCCTTCATTAAATATTGTGTTCTCAAATCTCCAGGAGAGTTTTAATGCCATTCAGCATTCATCCGTAGCCTACAGTTATTACTAAACTCTGTCCCACACCTGCCTGTCTACCCAGCATCACCACGCTAGATGGGTCTGAACTAGAATATGTGGATACATATAAATATCTAGGTGTCTTGTTAGACTAAATAAAATACACAACAACGTTACTGTCAAGGTGAATTTGAAACACCCTGTGAGTGGTAAGCAAGTGAGAGTTGTTTGGGATAATAACTTGTGTTGCTGAAATAAACCGCTTATACAAGTAAAAACATGTTACTTCAGCCCAATCAGATTGATCCATTGTGTAATCATTTGTTCAAATTAGCACGTATTTTGTTTAAGCTTGTTAAGCTAAATGATGTTGACATGTTAATAGATAAAATGCCACACAGCACTCTTACATTGGTTTACCCAACAAATAGAATGACTCCAACAGAGAGATAAAGAACAGGGACGTATTCCTGTGCTACTATTAATCTGTACAGTTGAAAGACACACATTGTTTCTCTTTGTGTCACCAACAAACTAAGTTAATCATTTGCAATAAAGAACAAAGATCTCTCCAGTGAAAAGGTAGATCACATAAGCAGGTGAACAAGCAGAATGTTATCAATATAAGACTTTATCCCCACTGACAGGTGTTCCATTGATTTTCTGTGTACACCAATGCACAGTCATGTGTCACTAATCTGTGTGTAAAATAAAATAAATATCACGAACAGTGATTACCACATTGTCTGTTATTCCTGCACTCTACCTTAGTTTGTGACACTTGCAAACCAAATATCCATATCAAGTTACCATACTGATATATTTTGAAAGTCCAGACAGCCAGTGCAGACAGGCAAATCAATAACAAAAGACCATTTAATACCAGAAAACGTTTTACATTTTACATACCCTAGAGTTAATCCAGCAAAGAGAAGAGAAACAAACTTTGATAATGGATATGAGCGCATTCTTCCTCCGATAATGTCAGTAACAACATGTGATTCTTCTTCGCCTCTACAGAATCTGTAAAAGGAAAAAGGTAGAGCTCATGAGCAAATAGAGGCATTTGCCTTTCTAAGAGGGAATCTTCATACAGCAGGTTTATCCAGAATGGTGAGAGAGGTCTGGTAGCACAGTCCTGTGTTGTTTTTCCATCTACACCTCGTCACACCCTTATTACATTATGACTCACAAATAGTTACTAACCTGTGTTTAATTAAGGCTGGGCTCCAGAACAAATCCTTTCAATAGTTACTAACCTGTGTTTAATTAAGGCTGGGCTCCAGAACAAATCCTTTCAATAGTTACTAACCTGTGTTTAATTAAGGCTGGGCTCCAGAACAAATCCTTTCAATAGTTACTAACCTGTGTTTAATTAAGGCTGGGCTCCAGAACAAATCCTTTCAATAGTTACTAACCTGTGTTTAATTAAGGCTGGGCTCCAGAACAAATCCTTTCAATAGTTACTAACCTGTGTTTAATTAAGGCTGGGCTCCAGAACAAATCCTTTCAATAGTTACTAACCTGTGTTTAATTAAGCCTGGGCTCCAGAACAAATCCTTTCAATAGTTACTAACCTGTGTTTAATTAAGGCTGGGCTCCAGAACAAATCCTTTCAATAGTTACTAACCTGTGTTTAATTAAGGCTGGGCTCCAGAACAAATCCTTTCAATAGTTACTAACCTGTGTTTAATTAAGGCTGGGCTCCAGAACAAATCCTTTCAATAGTTACTAACCTGTGTTTAATTAAGCCTGGGCTCCAGAACAAATCCTTTCAATAGTTACTAACCTGTGTTTAATTAAGGCTGGGCTCCAGAACAAATCCTTTCAATAGTTACTAACCTGTGTTTAATTAAGGCTGGGCTCCAGAACAACTCCCTTGTGAGTGCCATTGGTTCCCTATAGAGGGCAGACATTTACAATGGAAATGAGAGTCAAATCCAAGCAGTGTTATTTAACTAATATCCAAACAGATTATGTATAGAATATAACACAACCAGTCCAACCATATACACCAAAAAACAACCAAGCACTTACAAATAAGACATGGCACAAAGACTAGATTTTACATAAAAAATGGCACCAAGGCAAAATAAAATAAAGCTCACCATTAGTGGAGTGAAAGGCGATGAATGGAAGGCCAATACTTTTTCCTAAGATTTAAATCAGAACACTTCATACAAGGAAATACAAAAGATCAACAAATTGCACAAATGAAGTAGGACGTGTAATAATCAGACGGCCAATCAAACAACTGTTTTTAAAGCGGTTAGGAGGAATCAAAGTGGAATCTGTTGCCGTTTCTTCCAGTCGTTGGAAGTAGAGCTGATGTAGCAGTAGATGGTGCATTAGCTTCCCCAGAGGATTGGCAGTTGCTATGGATTACCGTTGCTATGAGACAGCCTATAGGAAGGAGTTTAGGGACTTTGGGGTATGAGGCGATGGCAACAATCTGTCCAACACAATGTGGTCCTTCTGTTGGTCGCAGTTGTTGGAGGAAAGTAGCAGAGATTTTTCTGCATGACGGAATTGCCACCAGTATTGTTACTGAGAAAAGCCACAATGCATTGGTGTTGATGAGCTTCCATGGATTCATTTAACAGTTGTGTGCCTTTCCCGGGGTTAAAATAGTCATCTCTATTACAGGTGATTAGACTGCACTCCCTTACTTAGAAAGGAACAAAGAGATGTAAAAAAGTAAAGTAAAAGGGCGAAGCTTAGGAATGCCTGACCTTCTTTACAATACACCTTTATTTCGTTCTGACTTGGCTCAAGAAGTTGTTCAGCTAGCTTTTAAGCATTTAGCTTTTTTGCCTTTTTTGGATTGGGAAACTACAGAAACCAGCATGACAGGTTTTGTCTGATACACCATAACAGCTGTTTAAGTTTTGCTGAAGTCACCTGACTGAACACACAGGTTTTTGGATCCAGAATCCTAAATACAAAGAATACAAATGAATGCCAATAATAATAGCGGGACTCATTCGCATTATTAATGACATTTACATAATATTTGAGTTTGGTACCGCATATAGGTGCCAAAAGTGGGAACAAGACCTGGATCAAATGCATCTAGGTGCCAAAAGTGGGAACAAGACCTGGATCAAATGCATCTAGGTGCCAAAAGTGGGAACAAGACCTGGATCAAATGCATCTAGGTGCCAAAAGTGGGAACAAGACCTGGATCAAATGCATCTAGGTGCCAAAAGTGGGAACAAGACCTGGATCAAATGCAACAAGACCTGGATCAAATGCATCTAGGTGCCAAAAGTGGGAACAAGACCTGGATCAAATGCATCTAGGTGCCAAAAGTGGGAACAAGACCTGGATCAAATGCATCTAGGTGCCAAAAGTGGGAACAAGACCTGGATCAAATGCATCTAGGTGCCAAAAGTGGGAACAAGACCTGGATCAAATGCATCTAGGTGCCAAAAGTGGGAACAAGACCTGGATCAATTGCATCTAGGTGCCAAAAGTGGGAACAAGACCTGGATCAAATGCATCTAGGTGCCAAAAGTGGGAACAAACCTGGATCAAATGCATCTAGGTGCCAAAAGTGGGAACAAGACCTGGATCAAATGCATCTAGGTGCCAAAAGTGGGAACAAGACCTGGATCAAATGCATCTAGGTGCCAAAAGTGGGAACAAGACCTGGATCAAATGCATCTAGGTGCCAAAAGTGGGAACAAGACCTGGATCAAATGCATCTAGGTGCCAAAAGTGGGAACAAGACCTGGATCAAATGCATCTAGGTGCCAAAAGTGGGAACAAGACCTGGATCAAATGCATCTAGGTGCCAAAAGTGGGAACAAGACCTGGATCAAATGCATCTAGGTGCCAAAAGTGGGAACAAGACCTGGATCAAATGCATCTAGGTGCCAAAAGTGGGAACAAGACCTGGATCAAATGCATCTAGGTGCCAAAAGTGGGAACAAGACCTGGATCAAATGCATCTAGGTGCCAAAAGTGGGAACAAGACCTGGATCAAATGCATCTAGGTGCCAAAAGTGGGAACAAACCTGGATCAATGCATCTAGGTGCCAAAAGTGGGAACAAGACCTGGATCAATGCATCTAGGTGCCAAAAGTGGGAACAAACCTGGATCAATGCATCTAGGTGCCAAAAGTGGGAACAAACCTGGATCAATGCATCTAGGTGCCAAAAGTGGGAACAAGACCTGGATCAATGCATCTAGGTGCCAAAAGTGGGAACAAGACCTGGATCAAATGCATCTAGGTGCCAAAAGTGGGAACAAGACCTGGATCAAATGCATCTAGGTGCCAAAGGAGTGGGAACAAGACCTGGATCAAATGCATCTAGGTGCCAAAAGTGGGAACAAGACCTGGATCAAATGCATCTAGGTGCCAAAAGTGGGAACAAGACCTGGATCAAATGCATCTAGGTGCCAAAAGTGGGAACAAGACCTGGATCAAATGCATCTAGGTGCCAAAAGTGGGAACAAGACCTGGATCAAATGCATCTAGGTGCCAAAAGTGGGAACAAGACCTGGATCAAATGCATCTAGGTGCCAAAAGTGGGAACAAGACCTGGATCAAATGCATCTAGGTGCCAAAAGTGGGAACAAGACCTGGATCAAATGCATCTAGGTGCCAAAAGTGGGAACAAGACCTGGATCAAATGCATCTAGGTGCCAAAAGTGGGAACAAGACCTGGATCAAATGCATCTAGGTGCCAAAAGTGGGAACAAGACCTGGATCAAATGCATCTAGGTGCCAAAAGTGGGAACAAGACCTGGATCAAATGCATCTAGGTGCCAAAAGTGGGAACAAGACCTGGATCAAATGCATCTAGGTGCCAAAAGTGGGAACAAGACCTGGATCAAATGCATCTAGGTGCCAAAAGTGGGAACAAGACCTGGATCAAATGCATCTAGGTGCCAAAAGTGGGAACAAACCTGGATCAATGCATCTAGGTGCCAAAAGTGGGAACAAGACCTGGATCAATGCATCTAGGTGCCAAAAGTGGGAACAAGACCTGGATCAATGCATCTAGGTGCCAAAAGTGGGAACAAACCTGGATCAATGCATCTAGGTGCCAAAAGTGGGAACAAGACCTGGATCAATGCATCTAGGTGCCAAAAGTGGGAACAAGACCTGGATCAAATGCATCTAGGTGCCAAAAGTGGGAACAAGACCTGGATCAATGCATCTAGGTGCCAAAAGTGGGAACAAACCTGGATCAATGCATCTAGGTGCCAAAAGTGGGAACAAGACCTGGATCAAATGCATCTAGGTGCCAAAAGTGGGAACAAGACCTGGATCAAATGCATCTAGGTGCCAAAAGTGGGAACAAGACCTGGATCAAATGCATCTAGGTGCCAAAAGTGGGAACAAGACCTGGATCAAATGCATCTAGGTGCCAAAAGTGGGAACAAACCTGGATCAATGCACTCAGACTCTTTGGATATTTGATTTTGCAAAGGTTTGCAAAGCAAAATGTCATTATTTTGGTTAACCTGTGCAAAACACAGAGCACCCAGCTTAATTAAATAGTACCCACAAATACCAGTCTTAACATCAACAGTAAAAAGAGACACTTCCGCGATGCAGGGAAAATGAGAATTGGAAAATGGGAATTGTGCAGGGTAAAAAAATTCCTAACGCCATGATATACCCAGTGGATGGTGATTGATAAAAGCCAATTTCCTCCTATGTAATAGACTTTTTAAAGTCTTTGGATATCAAACCCATTAAGTTGTTCTGGGAGCAGCTTGACTGTATGATACATAAGAAGTACCAATGAAGCCATTCCAACTTGTGAGAGAAGCTTCAGGAAGCGTGGGGTGTAATCTCTTAAGACTGTCACAACAATTTCTGAACTTGACAGCCAAAGGTATCCAAGGCTGCAATTTCTGTAAATGGATGAGTCTTTGGCGAAAGCAAACACAGATAATATATCAATAATAAAAGGTATTTTGTACCTTGACAATGACACAATTTCCTAATATTTTGCTATATATCCATTTCAGACACATATAATTTACAGCTGCCAGTATGTCACTGTAAACTATAATACAATATAAATTACATTAGTGACACAAACAATCCAGTATAATGCTGGCGACTACAGCTGCTGGTGCTTTACTGTAATTGAACAGGATTCGACCAGACTTGTCATCCTCATAGACAGTGATTCTCAATGTAGAAATACTGTGTGACTTCTCTTCTACCTGGCAGTTGATAACATTCCGCTGGTATCCTGGGTCGGTGTCAGTCTCTGATTAGAGGGCTTGAATAAAATCCAGCTTCGCTTCCTAAAGGCTGTAGTAAACAAGCACTGCTTTAAGGATTTGTCCCATAATCCCTATTATATCTGGTTGACAGCCTGAGCTGTAGTACGTAAATGTCACAACAGGTGGCGATATTGACCAACTACAACAGACTACCACTACAGCATGTTAGTTCATTGGAAACACATTGAGATAATTGGAACTGGCAGACGTGTTTACCTTCAATCACAAATAATCAACACTTGAGTTTAAGATGAGGATTAGAGAAGAAATAATGCAAGTAACGTATTTTAAATAATCAGTGAAAAAATCTTATTTTGAGGTTAACAAGAACATTATTTGATACAAATTTGGTAGAGTTTAAAGTCATAGTAATTGTGTGTTTGTATATGCCCAGGGTACGAAGGTGAACGGAAGGCTCAGGAATTAATTCCGCCCTGCTGTCTTTTCCGGGCGGGTTCTCATCTCCCTTGGGACGTCCTCTCTCCCAATTACAGCTTGGGGGTGGAGTCACTGGCTAGCTATAGTTCTCTTTTGTTCCCTCAATTTAAGTAACTTTGTGAGCAAAACTAAACCTTCCTGAGTGGTTGCGGTTGACGGATGTCTCTTGGTTGATGCTTGGTAAAGTGGGTGCGTGCTTGTTGGGCCCTGTCCGGGGTTTACCCTGTTCAGGGCCACTGTTTCACTGGACCTCCCAGTGTAATTTTTAAGATGTATGCTGCTATACTATTGCGCCGGGGTACGTAGGGAACTAGGGTGTCTAACCTTTTTCTGTGCCTTGTCTTCCATTAAGGAGAACCTGTGTCTGCTGGCCACGCTGTGGGACCGATCGGCCCTAGGAACATGTGGCAGAACCCTCCTGGGGCCTACTGGATGTGTTGGCTGAGCAGCTGATGTTGCCTGACAGTTTATATATATATATAGTATAAGGACCCCCTGGTTGTGTTGCAGGCTGAGCAGCTGATGCTACCTGACAGTTTATATATATATATATATATATATATATATATAGTTTAAGGACCCCCTGGTTGTGTTGCAGGCTGAGCAGCTGATGCTACCTGACAGTTTATATATATATTTATATATAGTATAAGGACCCCCTGGTTGTGTTACAGGCTGAGCAGCTGATGTTACCAGACAGTTTTAGCCTCCAATCTACCAACCCCCCCCCAACCTAACCCTAAAAATGCATTTATAACAATTAGACTAAATTACCATAAGTTCACCAAGCACAGCCAGAGGAGGACTGGCCACCCCTCAGAGCCTGGCTCCTCTCTAGGTTTCTTCCTACATTTGACCCATCATGGAGTTTTTCCTAGCTGCCGTGTATCAACTTGTTTCAACTTGTTGATGTGTGCTCTGTCGGGTTCAGGCTGGGTGTTTGTAAAAGCACTTTGATTGAGTGTTGGTACGTGATAGCAAAGATTAGTAGATATTATTGGCAAAAATATTGACAGTCTTCTCACTTTGTAGTTGTTGTGAGTAGTGAGTAGTCTTCTCACTTTGTGAGTGTTGCTTATCAAGGGAACTTTGCCGTGAGATTCAGCAACAAATAAATGAAGGAGTTTATGCACACACACACGCGCACACACACGCGCACACACACACACACGTCACGGTAGGCTTATCATTCACACTAGGTTATTCACGTCACATTATCTCGTAATTGTTTCCACGCCCCCACCAGGTGTTTCCACTTTCCCATAGTCGCCTGTTTATTTATGTTACTGTGCCCTGTTCCCTTGTGCCAGATTGTATTGTCTTGTCATGTGTGTCCAGCTTCCGTACTACCTGCTCTCTCTTTCCAGTACCGACTCATGCTTTGCCCCCTGACTCAGAGCCTGCCTACCGCTTTGAACAACTACCAGCAGATCCTATCTGAACCTTGCCTGTCCACCACTCTGAGAATCAGATAATTCATCATAACAATGAATTAGTAAGTGTATATATGTTCTCTCAGTTCTCCATGTCTTATCATTTACACCAGGTCTCCATTATTATTTAGTAAGTGTATATATGTTCTCTCAGTTCTCCATATCTTATCATTCACACCAGGTCACCATTATTAATTAGTAAGTGTATATATGTTCTCTCAGTTCTCCATGTCTTATCATTCACACCAGATCCCTGTTATTAATTAGTAAGTGTATATATGTTCTCTCAGTTCTCCATGTCTTATCATTCACACCAGGTCTACATTATTAATTAGTAAGTGTATATATGTTCTCTCAGTTCTCCATGTCTCATCATTCACACCAGGTCTCTGTTGTTAATTAGTAAGTGTATATATGTTCTCTCAGTTCTCCATGTCTTATCATTCACACCAGGTCTCTGTTATTAATTAGTAAGTGTATATATGTTCTCTCTGTTCTCCATATCTTATCATTCACACCAGGTCTCTGTTATTAATTAGTAACTGTATATATGTTCTCTCAGTTCTCCATGTCTTATTATTCACACCGGGTCTCTGTTATTAATTAGTAAGTGTATATATGTTCTCTCAGTTCTCCATGTCTTATCATTCACACCAGGTCCCTGTTATTAATTAGTAAGTGTATATATGTTCTCTCAGTTCTCCATGTCTTATCATTCACACCAGGTCTTTGTTATTAATTAGTAAGTGTATATATGTTCTCTCAGTTCTCCATGTCTTATCATTCACACCAGGTCTCTGTTATTAATTAGTAAGTGTATATATGTTCTCTCAGTTCTCCATATCTTATCATTCACACCAGGTCTTGTCGTGGAAATTTTAGACTTTAATCGCTGAATTTGAACTTAAAGTAAGACGCACGAGAGTATGTTACAGTTTGACACTTTTAACAGGTTTAATTGCAAGTAAGAAACCATTTCTCAAATACAGGTTTAAGCTTTTGCATTGATCAGATCAATCCCTATAGCAAGCTTAAAGAATAGGTTTGAGGAAAGTCTTCATCAGACAACAGGACAATAACCTGTGCTGGATCAGACTGACCTGATGAGGAGAACTTCTGCAGGGGTATTTAAAGGAATGAAGTTACGCACACTCATTGACACACCAACCTAAACAGAGATGATGGAGAACAGACGAGGTCCTTAGAAGATCTCACCAAACTATAGGATAATAAACATGACATATGGAGCTGTCAGGAAAACCCGAGGGTCACTCCCCAGTCAAGTCAAGGGAGGTCAGTTACAATTCGATTTGTGATGACAACATATGCGGTGAACAAAGACCCATACAATTCCTACCAGCCAAGCCAAGCCGCAAAGTTACTTAGTGACATCTATTTCCTCCCCAGGACCTTTCTAGAGGTCAATAGGTCAATAGACAGATGTCTCCTATCATGAAACTTATATTCCTGTCCTACAAAAAGCTTATCCTAAACATTCCTTTCCTCTGTGCCTTTTGGCCTAAACAACATCTATAGGACTTACATGTTAATAAACTTCTTGAGTGATCATAAAATTCCATAACAGTCTCCATTATTATTTAGTAAGTGTACATTGGGGCAAACAAGTATTTATTCAGCCACCAGTTTTGCAAGTTCTCCCACTTAATAAAATGAGAGATGCCTGTAATTTTCATCATAGGTACACTTCAACTATGAGAGACAAAATAAGAACAAAATATCCAGAAAATCACATTATAGGATTTTTCTTTAATTTATTTGCAAATTATGGTGGAAAAAAGCATCTGGTCAATAACAGTAAAATAAAGTGTATCTCAATACTTTGTTATATACCATTTTGTGGCAATGACTGAGGTCAAATGTTTTCTGTAAGTCTTCAGGTTTTCTAACAAAGGTTTTCACACACTTGCTGGTATTTTGGCCCATTCCTCCATGCAGATCTCCTCTAGAGCAGTGATGTTTCGGGGCTGTCGCTGGGCAACATGGACTTTCAACTCCCTCCAAACATTCTTCTTTGGGGTTGAGATCAGGAGACTGGCTAGGCCACTCCAGGACCTTGAAACCACTCCTTCGTTGTAGAACGTTTGTGAAACCATATGCCTTCTTAGAAATGTCCTCTGAACATAATCAGGGTATTTGATTGATTGTAAGAGAGCTTTAGTCAACATATGACAGAAATGTTTTGCATCACTTTCACAAAACTTTTTTTCCAGCAGAATAGAAAGTCATTTGATCCCACAAAAGGATGTATTCCACAACCAGCCTGTATACAGTCAGAGAGATTGGCAACACATGGTGTGATCGGCTGGGGGCTGGACCAGGATTAGAAACAATGGACAGGTCCTTTCTATAACATCCATCCATTGAGGTTTTCCAAACTGTAGAGTGCAAGGAGTTATGAAAGTGAAAGAACATGTTTTGCATATGCGTTGGAAAGACGTTAGCAGACCAGACAGGTTTGGGCAAAGCCAGTTTGTACAAGACACTAATAAAAACACATTTGATCAAACATAAGTGAACCAGTTCATTCTTGGTGGATGATGCAATAAGTTATCCGAGGTGTGTGACAGTTGAATTATTACATTTTCTCTTTCACTAATCAAAGCAAGCCTGTTTGCAGTTGGTGGGGCTAAAAACAGGCTTGGTTGGATTAGTGAAAGAGAAAATGGAAAACGTCACGTACCATAATGCTTCATGTTGCCCGGGGTGGAAAACAATGTGACAACCCCGTCCTAGAGAGTTTACAACCATCCAATTATTATAATGTACATCCTGTTAGAGAACTGAGTATAGCCTACAGAGTTTAATACCATCACATTATTATAATGTACATCCTGTTAGAGAACTGAGTATAGCCTACAGAGTTTAATACCATCACATTATTATAATGTACATCCTGTTAGAGAACTGAGTATAGCCTACAGAGTTTAATACCATCACAATATTATAATGTACATCCTGTTAGAGAACTGAGTATAGCCTACAGAGTTTAATACCATCACATTATTATAATGTACATCCTGTTAAAGGACTGAGTATAGCCTACAGAGTTTAATACCATCACATTATTATAATGTACATCCTGTTAAAGAACTGAGTATAGCCTACAGAGTTTAATACCATCACATTATTCTAATGTACATCCTGTTAGAGAACTGAGTATAGCCTACAGAGTTTAATACCATCACATTATTCTAATGTACATCCTGTTAAAGAACTGAGTATAGCCTACAGAGTTTAATACCATCACATTATTATAATGTACATCCTGTTAGAGAACTGAGTATAGCCATGTTTTAATGTAAGCTCTAGTCTTGGTGCCATGTTTTAATGTAAGCTCTAGTCTTGGTGCCATATTTTATTGTACGCTCTAGTCTTGGTTCCATGTTTTAATGTAAGCTCTAGTCTTGGTGCCATGTTTTAATGTAAGCTCTAGTCTTGGTGCCATGTTTTAATGTAAGCTCTAGTCTTGCTGCCATATTTTATTGTACGCTCTTGTCTTGGTGCCCTGTGTGGTGGAATTTTCAATATTATGTTATATTCAAATGTATTGTTGTCCAATCTGAATGGTTCTGCTGTAAATAACTGTTCAGTTCCCATGGGAAGTCTCATGTCCTCTCCCAGGCGCAGGATGTGTTTTGATTGAGCCATGTAGACTTTATGGGTTCCAGATAAGAGGGACTCCAGAGTTAATAACATGTACGGGGAGGATAGAATAACATGGGTTTTAAAGGCATCACAACCTGTACAGGAGAGGGAGGGTTTATACTGGACGTATATATAGAGGGAGGGTTTATACTGGACGTATATATAGAGGGAGGGTTTATACTGGACGTATATATAGAGGGAGGGTTTATACTGGACGTATATATAGAGGGAGGGTTTATACTGGACGTATATATAGAGTGAGGGTTTATACTGGACACGTATATATAGAGGGAGGGTTTATACTGGACGTATATATAGAGGGAGGGTTTATACTGGACGTATATATAGAGGGAGGGTTTATACTGGACGTATATATAGAGGGAGGGTTTATACTGGACGTATATATAGAGGGAGGGTTTATACTGGACGTATATATAGAGGGAGGGTTTATACTGGACGTATATATAGAGGGAGGGTTTATACTGGACGTATATATAGAGGGAGGGTTTATACTGGACGTATATATAGAGGGAGGGTTTATACTGGACGTATATATAGAGGGAGGGTTTATACTGGACACGTATATATAGAGGGAGGGTTTATACTGGACGTATATATAGAGGGAGGGTTTATACTGGACGTATATATAGAGGGAGGGTTTATACTGGACGTATATATAGAGGGAGGGTTTATACTGGACGTATATATAGAGGGAGGGTTTATACTGGACGTATATATAGAGGGAGGGTTTATACTGGACGTTTATATAGAGGGAGGGTTTATACTGGACGTATATATAGAGGGAGGTTTATACTGGACGTATATATAGAGGGAGGGTTTATACTGGACGTATATATAGAGGGAGGTTTATACTGGACACGTATATATAGAGGGAGGGTTTATACTGGACGTATATTTAGAGGGAGGGTTTATACTGGACGTATATATAGAGGGAGGGTTTATACTGGACACGTATATATAGAGGGAGGGTTTATACTGGACGTATATATAGAGGGAGGGTTTATACTGGACGTATATATAGAGGGAGGGTTTATACTGGACGTATATATAGAGGGAGGGTTTATACTGGACGTATATATAGAGGGAGGGTTTATACTGGACGTATATATAGAGGGAGGGTTTATACTGGACGTATATATAGAGGGAGGGTTTATACTGGACGTATATATAGAGGGAGGGTTTATACTGGACGTATATATAGAGGGAGGGTTTATACTGGACGTATATATAGAGGGAGGGTTTATACTGGACGTATATATAGAGGGAGGGTTTATACTGGACGTATATATAGAGGGAGGGTTAATACTGGACGTATATATAGAGGGAGGGTTTATACTGGACGTATATATAGAGGGAGGGTTTATACTGGACGTATATATAGAGGGAGGGTTTATACTGGACGTATATATAGAGGGAGGGTTTATACTGGACGTATATATAGAGGGAGGGTTTATACTGGACGTATATATAGAGGGAGGGTTTATACTGGACGTATATATAGAGGGAGGGTTTATACTGGACGTATATATAGAGGGAGGGTTTATACTGGACGTATATATAGAGGGAGGGTTTATACTGGACGTATATATAGAGGGAGGGTTTATACTGGACGTATATATAGAGGGAGGGTTTATACTGGACGTATATATAGAGGGAGGGTTTATACTGGATACGTATATATAGAGGGAGGGTTTATACTGGACGTATATATAGAGGGAGGGTTTATACTGGACGTATATATAGAGGGAGGGTTTATACTGGACGTATATATAGAGGGAGGGTTTATACTGGACGTATATATAGAGGGAGGGTTTATACTGGACGTATATATAGAGGGAGGGTTTATACTGGACGTATATATAGAGGGAGGTTTATACTGGACGTATATATAGAGGGAGGGTTTATACTGGACGTATATATAGAGGGAGGGTTTATACTGGACGTATATATAGAGGGAGGGTTTATACTGGACGTATATATAGAGGGAGGGTTAATACTGGACGTATATATAGAGGGAGGGTTTATACTGGACGTATATATAGAGGGAGGGTTTATACTGGACGTATATATAGAGGGAGGGTTTATACTGGACGTATATATAGAGGGAGGGTTTATACTGGACGTATATATAGAGGGAGGGTTTATACTGGACGTATATATAGAGGGAGGGTTTATACTGGACGTATATATAGAGGGAGGGTTTATACTGGACGTATATATAGAGGGAGGGTTTATACTGGACGTATATATAGAGGGAGGGTTTATACTGGACGTATATATAGAGGGAGGGTTTATACTGGACGTATATATAGAGGGAGGTTTATACTGGACGTATATATAGAGGGAGGGTTTATACTGGACGTATATATAGAGGGAGGGTTTATACTGGATACGTATATATAGAGGGAGGGTTTATACTGGACGTATATATAGAGGGAGGGTTTATACTGGACGTATATATAGAGGGAGGTTTATACTGGACGTATATATAGAGGGAGGGTTTATACTGGACGTATATATAGAGGGAGGTTTATACTGGACGTATATATAGAGGGAGGGTTTATACTGGACGTATATATAGAGGGAGGGTTTATACTGGACGTATATATAGAGGGAGGGTTTATACTGGACGTATATATAGAGGGAGGGTTTATACTGGACGTATATATAGAGGGAGGGTTTATACTGGACGTATATATAGAGGGAGGGTTTATACTGGACGTATATATAGAGGGAGGGTTTATACTGGACGTATATATAGAGGGAGGGTTAATACTGGACGTATATATAGAGGGAGGGTTTATACTGGACGTATATATAGAGGGAGGGTTTATACTGGACGTATATATAGAGGGAGGGTTTATACTGGACGTATATATAGAGGGAGGGTTTATACTGGACGTATATATAGAGGGAGGGTTTATACTGGACGTATATATAGAGGGAGGGTTTATACTGGACGTATATATAGAGGGAGGGTTTATACTGGACGTATATATAGAGGGAGGGTTTATACTGGACGTATATATAGAGGGAGGGTTTATACTGGACGTATATATAGAGGGAGGGTTTATACTGGACGTATATATAGAGGGAGGGTTTATACTGGACGTATATATAGAGGGAGGGTTTATACTGGATACGTATATATAGAGGGAGGGTTTATACTGGACGTATATATAGAGGGAGGGTTTATACTGGACGTATATATAGAGGGAGGGTTTATACTGGACGTATATATAGAGGGAGGGTTTATACTGGACGTATATATAGAGGGAGGGTTTATACTGGACGTATATATAGAGGGAGGGTTTATACTGGACGTATATATAGAGGGAGGGTTTATACTGGACGTATATATAGAGGGAGGGTTTATACTGGACGTATATATAGAGGGAGGGTTTATACTGGACGTATATATAGCAGAGGTCAACCTAATAATGGTTGAGCATTTGACTTGACATGTAAATGTGTTGTTAACTGATCCAGGTTCATGAATCTTGAATAAAGCCACTACTATAACCTAGTTCAACCTAATAATGGTTGAGCATTTGACTTGACATGTAAATGTGTTGTTAACTGCTCCAGGTTCATGAATCTTGAATAAAGCTACTACTATAACCTAGTTCAACCTGATAATGGTTGAGCATTTGACTTGACATGTAAATGTGTTGTTAACTGCTCCAGGTTCATGAATCTTGAATATAGCTACTACTATAACCTAGTTCAACCTGATAATGGTTGAGCATTTGACTTGACATGTTAATGTGTTATTAACTGCTCCAGGTTCATGAATCTTGAATAAAGCTACTACTATAACCTAGTTCAACCTAATAATGGTTGAGCATTTGACTTGACATGTTAATGTGTTATTAACTGCTCCAGGTTCATGAATCTTGAATAAAGCTACTACTATAACCTAGTTCAACCTAATAATGGTTGAGCATTTGACTTGACATGTAAATGTGTTGTTAACTGCTCCAGGTTCATGAATCTTGAATAAAGCTACTACTATAACCTAGTTCAACCTAATAATGGTTGAGCTTGTTGACATGTAAATGTGTTATTAACTGCTCCAGGTTCATGAATCTTGAATAAAGCTACTACTATAACCTAGTTCAACCTAATAATGGTTGAGCTTGTTGACATGTAAATGTGTTATTAACTGCTCCAGGTTCATGAATCTTGAATAAAGCTACTACTATAACCTAGTTCAACCTAATAATGGTTGAGCATTTGACTTGACATGTAAATGTGTTGTTAACTGCTCCAGGTTCATGAATCTTGAATAAATACATTTTTAATATTAAAAGAAACTACAGTCTCTGTCTTCCCTTTAAATAATTCCACGATACATGTTAAACTGTCTGGATAAATAGCTCACAAGATGTTCTATACCGTCCTCATCAGTTAAAAGCAACATGGCACCCTGCCCTAACTGAAAGGTTGTTCTAAATGTGGGGCAGCCAATACTGTTTCAGAGTTAAGAAGCAGCTACACATTGTCAAAAGCATGCCGGCAGATGGAAGACAAGCTGAAATCAGCTCTTTTTTCCAGCAATGATAAATGGCAAATAATCAGCTGTTAGCGGTTTGGTCGCCACTTCAGTCTGCACACCAGGATTAACATTAGAAATAGGTCCAGCTAACGCAACACGTTTTAAGTTTCTGCTGGAAAATCTCTGATTTTATTTGCATCATTCTGTCCTCGTGAAACACGTTCATGTCTAAATGTAAATGAGTCATTTCCAGAGCAAGAGGAATTCGCTTTTGTGGGTCAGTACGTACTCATCTGCCGAAACAGCAGTTTCAGTTCCTGTACGTACTAGTTGTGTTATACTCTATATTATCTGTATAAGTTTTTATTTGTTGTATATGGTTGGACTGGTTGTGTTCTAATCTATATGTCGTCTGTATGGTGTCACGATTGGTGTGGTGGCGTTGCTACACTTACATTTCGGTGATGCACTTCCTTGTTTCACTTCCGTGTTTACGTTTGTCTCACGGCTGTTTGCACTTTTAATCAATGGGATATAAGAGGGTCGCGAGCAGTGCACTCATTGCTTCGCATTGTTCTATGTCACATTGTTTGTAGAGGTGAGTGTTTTTGTAACACGTTTGAATTGTTGTTTGAAGGTGCTTGTTTTAAGTCGCTATATGCGCATTTTCCTTTCATTCGACCAGTACGTGTTTTTGTCGCCGTTTACGGTTTGTTTTATGTTTTGTCATTAATAAACCTGACCCAAACGGATTACCTTGGCTCCTGCACATGGCTTCATCCACACTACACCCGACGAGTCGTGACAGAATGCGAAGCCCACAAAGAAGCCAGCGGAGCCAGCAGACGGTGAGTGGATTCCTCGGGGGGGCAAGCTATAGCGCCCCGAAGGATGAAGCTCACCGTCGCACCATGGAGCAGTGGGACTGGGGTAAGCCGGAGACGCCCGAAGAGGAGTATAGGCGCCTCCGTGCTTACTTCGGGTATGAGCCACCGATGCAGCTATCAGGGCCGATTACATCGGGTCCGCGGTCCCTCCCGGAGGAAGGCAAGAGGGCACCCCGAAGGCGTCCCAAGAAGGTTTTTGGGGGGGAGCTAAGGAGGTGTTCCGGGAGGACCGCGGAGAGAGCACCCACGGTCCTGGTGCTGCAGGAACGGCCCCCCACTGCTCCGGGGCTGCAGACAGGGGAGGGAAACCCCTGGAGCTACAGCCACTACCCCCGCCGTGGGAAGACCCTTTTCTGCCGCCGACGACAGGGACAGAAAAACCCCCGGAGGGGTTGGATGAACAGCCCTCAGCTGTTATTAGGACGTGGTGGAGGACATGGCTGGAGCTACAGCCACAAACCCCGCAGTGGGAAGACCCTTTTCGGCCACCGACGTCAGGGACAGAAAAACCCCCGGAGGGGTTGGATGATCAGCCCTCGGCTGTTATTAGGACGTGGTGGAGGACATGGCTGGATTTACAGGAGCCAGCGCCTGAGATGGTCGCCACCACGCTTGCGCCTGAGATGGTCGCCGTCACGCCAGCGTTCACGATGGTTCCTGCCGTCCCGCCAGCGCCCAAGATGGCTACCGTCGTCCCGCCAGCGCTCAAGATGGCTGTTGCCGTCCCGCCAGCGCCCAAGATGGCTGCTGCCGTCACGCCAGCGCTCAAGATGGCTGCCGTCGTCCCGCCGGCGCTCAAGATGGCTGTTGCCGTCACGCCAGCGCCCACGATGGCTCCCGCCGTCACGCCAGCGTCCCACGATGGCTCCCGCCGTCCCGCCAGCGCCCAAGATGGCTACCGTCGTCCCGCCAGCGCCCAAGATGGCTGCCGCCGTCACGCCAGCGTCCACGATGGCTCCCGCCGTCCCGCCAGCGCTCAAGATGGCTGTTGCCGTCACGCCAGCGCCCACGATGGCTCCCGCCGTCACGCCAGCGTCCAAGATGGCTACCGTCGTCCCGCCAGCGCCCAAGATGGCTGCCGCCGTCACGCCAGCGTCCACGATGGCTCCCGCCGTGCCGCCAGCGCTCAAGATGGCTGTTGCCGCCACGCCAGCGCTCAAGATGGCTGCCGTCGTCCCGCCGGCGCTCAAGATGGCTGTTGCCGTCACGCCAGCGCCCACGATGGCTCCCGCCGTCACGCCAGCGTCCAAGATGGCTACCGTCGTCCCGCCAGCGCCCAAGATGGCTGCCGCCGTCACGCCAGCGTCCACGATGGCTCCCGCCGTGCCGCCAGCGCTCAAGATGGCTGTTGCATCGCCGCCCACAATGGCTGCCGCATCGCCGCCCACACTGGCTGCCGCATCGCCGCCCACAATGGCTGCCGCATCGCCGCCCACAATGGCTGCCGCATCGCCGCCCACAATGGCTGCCGCATCGCCGCCCACAATGGCTGCCGCATCGCCGCCCACACTGGCTGCCGCATCGCCGCCCACAATGGCTGCCGCATCGCCGCCCACAATGGCTGCCGCATCGCCGCCCACAATGGCTGCCGCATCGCCGACCACGAAGGCCGCGCCACGACTACGCTCACGATGGCCGCGCCACGACTACGCTCACGATGGCCGCCGCCACGACTACGCTCACGATGGCCGCCGCCACGACTACGCTCACGATGGCCGCCGCCACGGCTGCGCTCACGATGGCCGCCGCCACGGCTGCGCTCACGATGGCCGCCGCCACGGCTACGCTCACGATGGCCGCCGCCACGACTACGCTCACAATGGCCGCCGCCACGACTACGCTCACGATGGCCGCCGCCACGACTACGCTCACGATGGCCGCCGCCACGACTACGCTCACGATGGCCGCCGCCACGACTACGCTCACGATGGCCGCCGCCACGACTACGCTCACGATGGCCGCCGCCACGACTACGCTCACGATGGCCGCCGCCACGACTACGCTCACGATGGCCGCCGCCACGACTACGCTCACGATGGCCGCCGCCACGACACCGCCCACGATGGCCGCCGCCACGACTGCGCCCCCGATGGCCGCCGCCACGACGGCGCCCACGATGGCCTCCGCCACCACGTCGCCCACGACGGCGGACTCTGAGCTGCACAAGATGGCGGACTCTGAGCCGCACAAGATGGCGGACTCTGAGCCGCACAAGATGGCGGACTCTCTGCCGCACTAGATGGCGGTCTCTCTGCCGCACTAGATGGCGGCCTCTCAGCCACCGAGGCCTTTTCAGGGCTGGACCTGCGGTCCTGGACTGACCCTTTTGGGTTTGACTGCGGGTTCTCTCCCTGTTGCTCCCTTGTTTTGGTTTTGTGTTTCCGTTCGGCTATCTGGGGAGCTAGCCTTTTAGTGGGGGATACTGTCACGATTGGTGTGGTGGCGTTGCTACACTTACATTTCGGTGATGCACTTCCTTGTTTCACTTCCGTGTTTACGTTTGTCTCACGGCTGTTTGCACTTTTAATCAATGGGATATAAGAGGGTCGCGAGCAGTGCACTCATTGCTTCGCATTGTTCTATGTCACATTGTTTGTAGAGGTGAGTGTTTTTGTAACACGTTTGAATTGTTGTTTGAAGGTGCTTGTTTTAAGTCGCTATATGCGCATTTTCCTTTCATTCGACCAGTACGTGTTTTTGTCGCCGTTTACGGTTTGTTTTATGTTTTGTCATTAATAAACCTGACCCAAACGGATTACCTTGGCTCCTGCACATGGCTTCATCCACACTACACCCGACGAGTCGTGACATATGGGTTGTTGTTTGTTGTATTCCATTGTGCTGGTTGTCTTATATTCTGTATGGTTGTGTCTGGTTGGACTGTTTGAATCAACACAGATTATTGACAGTTGGGAGAGACAAGAGAAGGTGTACCCGGAAATTTAACTCAGACTCGTGTAACGACTGTCATTGTCCTAGATAAACCTGTTGTACGATGATTTACTCTTAGTAATATTCTGCTCGTTCATTTGATCATGAGATCTAGTTTTTGACCTGATAGATCTTAAGTTGATGCGAAGGACAAACACATATTTTTGGAGACACTATTGGAGGAACAATGCGTTTAATTCCATTACCAACGCCATTTGTTCTGCTTCTCTTTGTTGGATTAATCCTGACTCTGGGGTATGTAGACTATTTAGATAATATTTTATTGTATTAATGTGGGGTTGTGTGATTGATTTGCCTGTCTGCACTCTGGACAATTGGACTAGTTTAGAAAATGATCAGCTATTCCAGATATGTTGTGTAGCATACTATAATTCAACATGTCAGTGTAATTGTACTTAACAAGCTTACAATAATACAAGAGTTTGTGTGATTAACAACCATTTTATGACCAATGAACTGATCGCTGTCTTATCGCATCACTTTTACTTCCAACCAATCAGAATAGATTCTGTAGCGATCTGCCCCAGCAATTTAGCTCGTAGTCAAGTGTAAAAAGGAAAAAAACGGAAAACCATGGGTGAGCACAGAGTGTATCCTTTATCTACAACACATTTTAAATAGTGAAACAAGCTTTCAGTGATTCCACTACATGTAATAATTTAATAGGTCCTAAAACAAGCATTGAATTGTTTTATATTTTGTTGTTTAGCACAGCGTGTGTTGGGAAATCTAAAGCAAATAATGGCCTTTTCCCAGAAACTATTGCGATAGGCTCTTTCTCAAAATACACGGCACACAGGTTTATATTTACTGAACTGAAAAGTGAAATGATCACTTGCTTTCCAATGCAATAAAACTTGCAACTATTGGTTCTGGAAATGGCCAGGACAGTGATCCAAAAACACACTGACAGAAACACACTGACACAAACACACTGACACAAACACACCTTCAGCCACAGAGAGACTTTTCTGTGCCTAAAAGCATATTCAAATTCACAAACCCCAACTACACATAATTATATTTATTTATCTATAATTACTTTCTGTGAATAACCATGATATTAATATAATGCAGTGACTAATTCGCTTTAGTTTAGAGTTAACAGGGCCTACATATTTTCATGACTTCAACTGATTAATGTATTTCTTCTTAAAGATATGGGGTGTACTGGTTAAGTGAAAACCACCACAGGTAAGATCCATTTACTTGATATTACAACCTAACATTATATCATGACAATTAGCATTTACATGGAATTATAACCTAACATTATATCATGATAATTAGCATTTACATGGTATTACAACTTAACATAATATCATGATAATTAGCATTTACATGGTATTACAACCTAACATAATATCATGATAATTAGCATTTACATGGTATTACAACCTAACATTATATCATGATAATTAGCATTTACATGGTATTACAACCTAATATTATATCATGATAATTAGCATTTACATGGTATTACAACCTAACATAATATCATGATAATTAGCATTAACATGGTATTACAACCTAACATAATATCATGATAATTAGCATTTACATGGTCTTCATCTTCATCTTCAACCGCTTATCCGGGGTCGGGTCGCGGGGGTAGCAGCTCTAGCAGGGGACCCCAAACTTCCCTTTCCCGGGCAACATTAGCCAGCTCTGACTGGGGAATCCCGAGGCGTTCCCAGGCCAGTGTGGAGATATAATCTCTCCACCTAGTCCTGGGTCTTCCCCGAGGTCTCCTCCCAGCTGGACGTGCCTGGAACACCTCTCTAGGGAGGCGCCCAGGTGGCATTCTTACAAGATGCCCGAACCACCTCAACTGGCACCTTTCTATGCAAAGGAGCAGCGGCTCTACTCCGAGTTCCTCTCGGATGACTGAGCTTCTCACCCTATCCCTAAGGGAGAGGCCAGCCACCTTTCTGAGAAAACCCATTTCGGCCGCTTGTACCCGCGATCTCGTTCTTTCGGTCATGACCCAGCTTTCATGACCATAGGTGAGGGTAGGAACAAAGATTGACCGGTAGATCGAGAGCTTTGCCTTTCGGCTCAGCTCTCTTTTCGTCACAACGGTGCGGTGAAGCGAATGCAACACCGCCCCCGCTGCTCCGATCCTCCGACCAAACTCCCGCTCCATTGTTCCCTCACTCGCGAACAGGACCCCGAGGTACTTGAACTCCTTCACTTGGAGTAAGGACTCATTCCCTACCCGGAGTAGGCACTCCACCGGTTTCCTGCTGAGAGTCATGGCCTCAGATTTAGAGGTGCTAACCCTCATCCCAGCCGCTTCACACTCGGCTGCGAACCGATCCAGTGAGTGCTGAAGGTCACCGACCGATGAGGCCATCAGGACCACATCATCCGCAAAAAGCAGTGATGTGACCATCAGCCCACCGAACGGGAACCCCTCCCCCCCATGACTACGCCTTGATATCCTGTCCATGAATATTACAAACAGGATTGGTGACAAAGCGCAGCCCTGGCGGAGGCCAACCCCCACCGGGAACGAATCCGACTTACTGCCGAGGACACGGACACAGCTCATGCTTTGAGCGTACATAGATTGGATGGCCCTGAGAAGAGACCCCCTCACCCCATACTCCCGCAGCACCTCCCACAAAAGATCCCGGGGTACCCGGTCATATGCCTTCTCCAGATCCACAAAACACATGTAGACTGGATGGGCATACTCCCAGGCCCCCTCCAGGATCCTTGCGAGAGTAAAGAGCTGGTCCGTGGTTCCCCGGCCAGGACGAAAACCGCATTGTTCCTCTTCAATCTGAGTTTCGACTATTGGCCGAACCCTCCTTTCCAGCACTTTGGAGTACACTTTACCAGGGAGGCTGAGGAGTGTGATACCTCTGTAATTGGCACACACTCTCTGGTCCCCCTTTTTAAAGAGGGGAACCACCACCCCGGTCTGCCACTCCTCTGGCACTGTCCCAGACTTCCATGCAATGTTGAAGAGGCGTGTCAACCAAGACAGCCCTTCCCCACCCAAAGCTTTTAGCATTTCTGGACGAATCTCATCAGTCCCTGGGGCTTTGCCACTGTGGAGTTGTTTGACTACCTCAGCGACTTCCCCCAGGGAAACTGACGATGACCCTCCATCAGCCTCCAGCTCTGCCTCTGTACTAGAGGGCGTGTAGGTCAGATTCAGGAGCTCCTCAAAATGCTCTTTCCAGCACCCGATCACATCATCAGTTGAGGTCAACAGTGTCCCATCCTTACTGTACACAGCTTGGATGGTTCCCCGTTTTCCCCTTCTGAGGTGCCGAACGGTTTTCCAGAAGCATTTTGGTGCCGACCGAAAGTCCTTCTCCATAGCTTCTCCAAACTTCTCCCACACCCGCTGCTTTGCCTCTGACACGGCAGCGGCTGCAGCCCTTCGGGCCTGTCGGTACCCTGCAACTGCCTCCGGAGTCCCCAGGGCTAGCATATCCCTGAAGGCCTCCTTCTTCAGTCGGACAGCTTCCCTGACCACCGTGGTCCACCACGGTGTTCTAGGGTTACCACCCCTTGAGGCACCTAGGACCTTGAGACCACAGCTCACCGCCGCAGCTTCAGCAATAGAAGCTTTGAACATTGCCCACTCAGGTTCAATGCCCCCAACCTCCACAGGGATGCCTGAAAAGCTCCGCCGGAGGTGTGAGTTGAAGATCTTTCGGACAGGGGCCTCCTCCAGACGTTCCCAGTTCACCCGCACCACCCGTTTGGGCTTACCTGGTCTGTCCAAAGTCTTTCCCCACCCTCTGATCCAACCCACTACCAGATGGTGATCAGTTGACAGCTCTGCCCCTCTCTTCACCTGAGTGTCCAAAACATGCGGCCTTAGATCAGCCGATACGATCACAAAATCGATCATTGACCTTCGGCCTAGGGTGCTCTGGTACCATGTACACTTATGCGCCTCCTTATGTTCGAACATGGTGTTTGTTATAGACAATCCATGACTAACACCGCCGTGCTCAGACGTGGGCTCGTGAGTATCCCCACACCAGCCCACCGCCTCTCACCCTGGGCAACTCCAGAGAAGAACAGAGTCCAACCCCTATCCAGGGGTAAGGTTCCAGAGCCACGGTTGTGCGTAGAGGTAAGTCCCACCAGATCCAACTGGTATCGCTCCACCTCACGCACAAGTTCTGGCTCCTTCCCCTCCAGTGAGGTGACGTTCCACGTCCCCAAAGCAAGCTTCTGCCGCCCGGGTCTGATCCGTCGAGACCCCCCACCTTCACTGTCACCCATATGACAGCGCACCCGACCCCTGCGGTTTTTCCTGTGAGTGGTGGGCCCACAGGATGGAGAGGAGAGAGATGCCACGTATCTCGTTCGGGCTGTGCCCGGCCGGGCTCCGTGGCAAACCCGGCCACCAGACGCTCGCTTTCGAGCCCGCCGTCTGGGCCTGGCTCCAGACGAGGGCCCTGGGCTTCCTCCAGGCAGGGTCTCGCTCCTTTTCCCTCTATCTTTCATGGGGTCTTGGTGAACCATTCTTAGTCTGGCCCCTCGCCTGAGACCACTTTGCCTTGGGAAACCCTACCAGGAGCATGAAGCTCCAGACAACCCAGCCCTCAGGTTCATAGGGGCACACAAACCTCTCCACCACGTTAAGGTGATGATTCCCGGGGCATTTACATGGTATTACAACCTAACATTACATCATGATAATTAGCATTTGCATGGTATTACAAACTAACATTATATCATGATAAATAGCATTTACATGGCATTACAACCTAAAATTATATCATGATAACAAGCATCTACATGGTATTACAACCTAACATAATATCATGACAATTAGCATTTTACTTTGAGTGTTGAATGTAAGGTTTAGGTACATGTCGTTTTTTTGTGTTCCACAGTTATTTTCCAGTTGCAGATGACCAGATGAACAAGTGAGTTCAGATACAAATTGCTCTTGCAAGTCATGATTATCTATCTCAAATGAACTCTCTGTCACAGTGAAAACGTTGTGTAGAGTGAAGTGTAGAAATTCAGTCGATTGTGGTAAATACAACATGTGTTAAGTGAAAAATATCTGAAACAGGTTTTCTAGTTGATCTTTTCGACCATCTCCTCCATTGACGGCTCATAGACTTACTGCACAAGCCAACAAGCCGTCTCATATAAAGCAACTAAAGCATAACAAGTGTGGTGTTACTTGGGATTTGAATATAGTGTGCAGTGATATTGTAATTAGTGTCTGATTCAAAGGAGCATCGGCTAACTGATTTATAATAACCGTCCTCACTGAAAACATGTGCTGAATGTATGTACTGATCATACACATTAATACACAATAATATATCTGGCTTGATAAATGCATGATGATCTGGCTGCTGTTGCTGATCTCAGGAGATGTATTTGTCAAAAGTATTTTATCAGTGCGTTCTCACAAAGAACATAAACGTTCTTAAATTGGTACATAACATGTAGAGATAGAAGGCACTAAACGTACAGTACGTTGACATAAAATGTGTAACAGCTTAACATTATAGGAGCTGGAAATATATCATTTTGATTATTTACAGTGGAGTTACTAGTTTACTGATGCAATGAATAACACTTGCCACAGTCAAGAACTTTCAATACAGGATATATTAAAACTGAGATTATCTAGTGGGCTAGGAGGACGTTGCAGTTTGTATACACTTTTATAACTTTCACGTCCCCTGTATCAGATATTGGGTAATGAGTTTGAGCACAGCTGGTTTTGATTTGGTGATTATGATTGTTATAAAAGTCACTGGGTCTTGGTGTAAGGTGTTGGTTATTGTCTATATGTCACAATACTTTGTGGAAAATGTGTTGCTGTTGTTTAAATGTATTTTATAAGTCGCTGTTTAGCGCAAATTCATTTAAAACAAGTTAATGTTTTTCGCCTTTTACGGTTTGTTTTCATTTAAAATTAACCTGATTATAAACGAGTATACGCGCTCTGAGCCTGGTTTTCTCTGCGCTACACCTTGGTTTTTGACAGTATAGCTTTATTAGCGTCAGAAATGTATACACCATAAAATGTATGTCATAAAAACCTCTGGACAGCTGATTAATGTCTAAACATTTAATTTAACCTCTCTACTTGTACTGTGCTTGTTTTGTGTTTTTAGAGCCCAGGATTTCAAGAGGTCAAGTTCAGGACCAAAGAACCGAACATGGTCGTTCCTGACACGTGTGTATATATTTTAATATTTCCATTCTTCACAATAACGTGATTTATTTTTAGCGTAGCAATCTGTCAATTAAAGATTAAACGTTAAATATTTTGTTTTAATAACAGCCCACATGTTGGGGATATTTTCTTTCGACAAATAAACGCATGAAAGTTGAAATATGCCAGATATTGTTTCTGTTAGCATCAGTGGTGCAGGTGTACAATTCAAGGTGAGTATGAAATAATAGGAAAGAAATGCTGAACATCGAAGGGGAAATGTATCTAATACTAAACGTGTTAGACCAAAGCACTGGGTGGTGTATGATGTGAAACTAGGTGCAAAAAAAGAGAATCGAGAATTTGTCCAAAATAGACTTTAAGTGGGTGAAATCGACTTCAACTGGAAATCTTGTCATTTATTCAGGTAAAATGATGCTAGTTTGCAAATAAATCCTACGCCATTATACCTGGGTATGTATCACATAATGTTTGGACAAAAGACCCCTTGTTTAGGGGTAAGCACTGTATACCTGGATACACTGCACACTGCACACCTGGATACACTGCACACCTGGATACACGGCACACCTGGATACACGGCACACATGGATACACAGCACACCTGGATACACTGCACACCTGGATACACTGTACACCTGGATACACTGTACACCTGGATACACTGCACACCTGGATACACTGCACACCTGGTGTCCATTCCCTCATTTGTAGAGTATATAGGTTCCCTGTGTTTGGTCATGTCTCATCATTACACACACCTGGTGTCCATTCCCTCAATAGTAGAGTATATAGGTTCCCTGTATTTGGTCTTGTCTCATCATTACACACACCTGGTGTCCTTTCCCTCATTAGTAGAGTATATAGGTTCCCTGGGTTTGGTCATGACTCATCATTACACACACCTGGTGTCCATTCCCTCATTAGTAGAGTGTATATAGGTTCCCTGTGGTTGGTCTTGTCTCATCATTACACACACCTGGTGTCCATTCCCTCATTAGTAGAGTATATAGGTTCCCTGTGTTTGGTCATGTCTCATCATTACACACACCTGGTGTCCATTCCCTCATTAGTAGAGTATATAGGTTCCCTGTGTTTGGTCATGTCTCATCATTACACACACCTGGTGTCCATTCTCTCATTAGTAGAGTATCTAGATTCCCTGTGTTTGGTCATGTCTCATCATTACACACACCTGGTGTCCATTCCCTCATTAATAGAGTATATAGGTTCCCTGTGTTTGGTTATGTATCATCATTACACACACCTGGTGCCCATTCCCTAATAAGTACAGTATATAGGTTCCCTGTGTTTGGTCATGTCTCGTCATTACACACACCTGGTGTCCATACCCTCATTAGTTGAGTATATAGGTTCCCTGTGTTTGGTCATGTCTCATCATTACACACATCTGGTGCCTATCCCCTCATTAGTAGAGTATATAGGTTCCCTGTGTTTGGTCATGTCTCATCATTACACACACCTGGTGCCCATTCCCTCATTAGTAGAGTATATGGGTTCCCTGTGTTTGGTCATGTCTCATCATTACACACACCTGGTGTCCATTCTCTCATTAGTACAGTATATAGGTTCCCTGTGTTTGGTCATGTCTCATCATTACACACACCTGGTGTCCATTCCCTTATTAGTAGAGTATATAGGTTCCCTGTGTTTGGTTATGTCTCATCATTACATACACCTGGTGCCCATTCCCTCATTAGTACAGTATATAGGTTCCCTGTGTTTGGTCATGTCTCATCATTACACACACCTGGTGCCTATCCCCTCATTAGTAGAGTACATAGGTCCCCTGTGTTTGGTCTTTGTGTGGAATTGTTTCATGTTATGTGTCCTTGGTTGTGAGAGATGTATACTAAGAGGGACCGAAGTTCCTTGGTTCCTCTAATTTTCAGTCCTTGTGTCCTTTGATGCGCTGTGTCACACAGTTTGTTATTTAATTAGTACTAAAGAGTACTATTGAGATTTTGTTATTTAAGAGTACTAGTGAGTACTGGTTATTAAGCATCTTCTGATGAAAGACAGGTCTTAATAAAACCCTCATTTCTATTGTTCCTGTGCCTTGCTTTGTCCTTCTGCTACACCTCACATCGATACTCCGACATATCTGACTATTCAGCATTAAACCTGGATTAAAACTGTCATTTATAGTTTTCTGAAATAGGCATGCCTAACTGTAATATTTTAAACATATTCATCATACACTGTCAGTTAAATTTAGCTTTTAACTAGTTAAATTTAGCTTTTAACTATTTAACTTCCTGGTCCAGTGTTCTAATAAAATAAATGCATTTTGTCCTGCCAGGTCTTCATACAGACAGCCCAGTGCCTTGGAGGGGTGAGTTATACTGTTGTCTTGTGTTTTTGTTGGACTAGTTGAGTATATCAGATCACACTTTGTATTGGTCATTTTATTTCCAGATCTATAGAGGAATATTAAAATGAAACTAACAGCAGTTCAACAACATGAAGTCTCATGCAAAAAAATTAAATAAAACAAAAATAATTTGCTTTGTAATACTTTCTGTCAAGTGATCACATTGTTGTGGTCCTTTTCAAATGTCTCTATGTCCATAACCTGGTATGGAATTTGAAGTAAGGGATTTGTGAGAACTTTACAGACACATATAGTGTGCTTTACAACAAATGGTACAAAACTGTAACATAAGAACAAAGAAAAAAGTGTTATTCTTGAAATGCTGTCAGTTGAACATAGGTGATAACCAGGTTTCAGTCAGCATAACAGTGATGGAACATCTGTTGGGTTTCTTTAGACGTACTGATGTGGCAACAGTGACTCCGTGGTTGGCACCAATTGTCTGGGAAGGTTCCTTTGATCCGGTGCTAATCGACAACATCTACAAGCCAATGAACCTCACCATAGCAGCCACAGTGTTTGCTGTTGGAAAGTGAGTAGCATTTAAGGTTTATATAAGTATATTTAAAAGGGAAATATGTTGTACCTAAGAAAAGTATGGCAGGTGATCAAATACATAACTGTAGTGATACATGCCTGGGAATACCATCAATTAGTGTTGTATTTTCTGTATGTTTTATGTTTTACTGATCAGTATAATGAGAATTATGCAGTTACAGAGGATTTAAAAATTCAGTTTTGATCCTTATCTTATATATGTCTTTATATTCTAACAGATATGTTAGCTTTCTCAAAGATTTCCTGGGGACCGCGGAGAAACACTTCATGATCAACTTCAGGGTTCACTATTATGTTTTCACTGATCGACCCAGTGAAATTCCCTCAGTAAACCTGAGTGATGGGAGAATTCTGTCTGTGATTTCAATCGCGGGTTCAAACCGCTGGCAGGAGATCTCAGCAGGAAGAATGACGATTATCCACGATATGATTGAAAATCAAATCAGCAAGGAGGCTGATTACATCTTCTGTCTTGATGTAGACAGCAAGTTCCACTTTCGCTGGGGATCCGAGGCTCTTGGAAGACTAGTGTCTGTGATACACCCAGGTTACTATGAAACAGCTCGTGCATACTTCCCATATGAACGGCGTCCAGAATCAAAGGCCTATATGCCTTATGACCAGGGAGATTTTTACTATGGTGGAGCTGTGATTGGAGGGCTTCTGGAGGATATCTACATACTAACTGAGGTATGTCACAACAGATTTGAAGAGGATACCAAGAATTCCATCGAGGCAGCCTGGCAAGAGGAGAGCCACCTCAACTGGTACCTGTATTACAACAAACCCACAAAGGTGTTGTCCCCAGAGTATCTGTGGCAAGACATCCATTCCAGGAGAAAAGAGGTGAAAGTTATTCGTTTCTCAGGGGTCATGAAAAACTATGCTGATGTTCGTCCTAATGTTTAAAACTAACATGTGGCTACTGTCGTGGAAATTTTAGACTTTAATCGCTCTTTACTTTAATCGCTGAATTTGAACTTAAAGTAAGACGCACGAGAGTATGTTACAGTTTGACACTTTTAACAGGTTTAATTGCAAGTAAGAAACCATTTCTCAAATACAGGTATAAGCTTTTGCATTGATCAGATCAATCCCTATAGCAAGCTTAAAGAATAGGTTTTGAGGAAAGTCTTCATCAGACAACAGGACAATAACCTGTGCTGGATCAGACTGACCTGATGAGAAGAACTTCTGCAGGGGTATTTAAAGGAATGAAGTTACGCACACTCATTGACACACCAACCTAAACAGAGATGATGGAGAACAGACGAGGTCCTTAGAAGATCTCACCAAACTATAGGATAATAAACATGACATATGGAGCTGTCAGGAAAACCCGAGGGTCACTCCCCAGTCAAGTCAAGGGAGGTCAGTTACCATTCCTACCAGCCAGGCCGGCACCGCAAAGTTACTTAGTGACATCTATTTCCTCCCCAGGACCTTTCTAGAGGTCAATAGGTCAATAGACAGATGTCTCCTATCATGAAACTTATCCTAAACATTCTTTCCTCTGTGCCTTTTGGCCTAAACAACATCTATAGGACTTACATGTTAATAAACTTCTTGAGTGATCATGAAATTCCATAACACTACACAAATGAAATGTCTCATTGGATCAACCTCATTTTTATTAAACCTTAATTATGTTGACTATTGTCTCTGGCACTGAGCCAGGCGCAGGAGCCGATGTATGAAGGGATTTTATTTAACCACTAACGGACACAACAAGGAAACAGTGAGCGCAACGCTCAACAGCATAAACAACTCTGCTCCCATTGTCCAGGGGTGCAAAATAGAGCTTAAAAGCGGGTAAATTGGGGAACATATATACATATTCATATATACATATTGAGGGAATGGACACCAGGTGTGTGTAATGATGAGACACACCCAAACACAGGTAACCTATATACACACTTCACAGCCAAAGTGGCATGCATTGAAATGTCTCCTCGTTCCTGTTGTTGAGAAATGAACACCAATGAGTTTATCCGTCTTGTGTTGGAAGCTTAGCTAGTCAGAGCTGCTCAATTTCACACAAACTTAACGTGCTCAATTTGATCTCCGGTGAACTCTGGCTAGTAAAATAAACAATGTTAATGTTAGCATAGCCATGCATTTAAGATAAACCATTTCTCAAGTAAAAATGTAAATCCATGAACAAAAATTAAAATGGATTTGTATTATATTAACCTGTGTGCCGAGCACTATTGATCTTCTGTCATCACGGGTACAATGTGTTTTCTCTATAAATGCTCATTGATTACAGTCGTACATCCAGGCCAGGAGTGTTCAGCTTTGCAAGTTTTGCAACGAACTGTTTTTGTAGAATTCTTTTCAGAACATATTGTAAAAGTAATTTTAATTAGAACTAAAGTAAGAATGTTGCTGATTTTTGTTTGATGTAGAAATTGTTATAGTATTTTTTCACAGTGCTTTTTTACATTACAGCAAGAAGGAATCTTCTGGCCTGTTAAAACAGCACCAAACTATGAGAAAAGAGTGCCCTCTGCTGGCCTGTTAAAACAGCACCAAACTATGAGAAAAGAATGCCCTCTGCTGGCCTGTTAAAACAGCACCAAACTATGAGAAAAGAGTGCCCTCTGCTGGCCTGTTAAAACAGCACCAAACTATGAGAAAAGAGTGCCCTCTGCTGGCCTGTTAAAACAGCTCCAAACTATGAGAAAAGAGTGCCCTCTGCTGGCCTGTTAAAACAGCTCCAAACTATGAGAAAAGAGTGACCTCTGCTGGCCTGTTAACACAGCACCAAACTGTGAGAAAAGAGTGCCCTCTGCTGGCCTGTTAACACAGCACCAAACTATGAGAAAAGAGTGCCCTCTGCTGGCCTGTTAAAACAGCACCAAACTGTGAGAAAAGAGTGCCCTCTGCTGGCCTGTTAACACAGCACCAAACTATGAGAAAAGAGTGCCCTCTGCTGGCCTGTTAAAACAGCACCAAACTGTGAGAAAAGAGTGCCCTCTGCTGGCCTGTTAACACAGCACCAAACTATGAGAAAAGAGTGCCCTCTGCTGGCCTGTTAAAACAGCACCAAACTGTGAGAAAAGAGTGCCCTCTGTTGGCCTGTTAACACAGCACCAAACTATGAGAAAAGAGTGCCCTCTGCTGGCCTGTTAACACAGCTTCAAGCATCATCATCATTTAAACACACATAGCATTTTAGAATGATACTGCTAGTAGCAAACACATCCTAGGGACAGAGTACACTAAGTACATCCTAGGGACAGAGTACACTAAGTACATCCTAGGGACAGAGTACATCCTAGGGACAGAGTACACTAAGTACATCCTAGGGACAGAGTACATCCTAGGGACAGAGTGCACTACATCTACTAGTTGTAATACATATTTGTACAGAACACTAAGTGATAAGCATAGGAAATGATGGTTAATTAACGATTGGAGTAAAGTACATTAATTATTATAATATCATTATTTACAGTTCCATCTACATATTGTGTTCATTTATCTGGATGTAGGGAGAATAATGTAATGTAAATGTTTGACTGTTTACTGCTGCACTGTTATAATGATGTTTTGTAAAACATGCAGTTAGAATTTTAAAATGAAAATTATATTTAAATATAAAGTGTGGCCTGATACTGATATCTTTCCTCTTGCATACACAGACATATGTTTTGAGTTAATGAAGTTCAACAGAGCAGTTTTTATGACTACAGGGTTTCTCAATCGGCTTCTCAGTCATTGGTTTGATCATAACAGGCCAATCTGATTACATCTGTCAACTAATCAATTATTTCAATTAGACGTCTAATCAAGAAATCCTAAAAGCCTGAGGTAAACTAATACATGTCTCCTCAGGACATGCATTGAGACGAACCTTCTGTAACTTCCATTTGCAAGTTCGACTGGTCCTTTTTCTGTCACACAGCCATTATAGGGCATGTAACCACAACATACCACTAGGTGTCGTTAGTGTGCAGCGGAACAATCAATCACTGTAGGCCATCCCACCCACCCGTCCAGTTCCATGGCTGAGACAATTTGTCCTGTTCTGTATGGGACCACAAGGCTCTGTGTGCATGCATTTAACTCCTGGGCTCAATGACGCATCTGTACTGAGAATTGAGGATTCCGACTACATCTCATCTGGACTGAGACCCAGATCATGGTTCTGCTCAAGAGCCCTACAGGCGGTGCAATTCAGATGTTTTGTAATTGGTTTCCATAGTCGCGATCTTATCAGCGCTTATTTAAACGACCCATTGGTGAATAAACAATCTGAACTGGTCTGCACCTATAAACACAGTTCAGATTCCCAGCATCTGACACATTGTTCAGTTGTCCTTCAGATATTGATTATAGTCCCCAGGTCGCCACCCGGTCACGTTTCCATCCTGTGGGGGGTTACGGTTTAACAGATGGCCGTATTCTCTGTGCATTGGTTTCATTTAGGTTGTGGTGTAATTGGATAGAGCCGTCCCCAGATCTGCCTCTGCCTCCCCTCTCTCTCTTTCCCCCATCTCTCTCTGTCTCTCTTTACCCTCCCCTCTCTCACTCTCCCTCCCTCTCTTTCTCTCTCCCCCTCTCTCTCTCTCTGTCCGGTTGTTACTCTAACATCAGGATTATTTGGTACAGTTGCAGGCTCAATCCGACAATGTGTGCATCAACCTGGGATCTGTAATTTCTATTTCCCAGTGACGTTTTACGCACCCCACCAAGGTAAGAATGTGCCATTTATTTGATCCGTGTGTGCGTACCTGCAGTCTCTAGTTCGGGCAGAATGTGAATGTACATTTAAATATGAACTGCATATATCCTAATGTCATTATGTTAGTACATTATGTTAGTACATTGTGTTAGTACATTGTGTTAGTACATTATGTTAGTACTATACATCACACAGTGAACTATATCTGACATGGACTAATGACTTTATTATGCTCCAGAATCCCGGTATGTCTAAACTTCACAGACCAGCGGTCATTAACTGCGTCCAATACATTTAGACCGGATGGATTCAGCACAGTACAGACACTTACATGATCCGCATGTCCAAACTAGATACAGTATGGGGCTCTGTGTTTATTAGTAATATGTTTTATTGTATTGGATTTAGTGTTTTAACCTGTTTATATCGGCGACCCAGAGTCGGATGTAAAGTGCTGGTGCTGATCTGGTTAAATCAGATGTAAAGTGGTGCTGATCTGGTTAAATCAGATGTAAAGTGGTGCTGGGGCTCAGATCTGGTTCCTTTATTGGGGCTATAAGCTTTGGTTCGGTTCCCTTATTGGGGCTATAAGCTCTGGTTCGGTTCCCTTATTGGGGCTATAAGCTCTGGTTCGGTTCCCTTGTAAAACATTTCCCTTCCGAGCTTTCCGTGGTATATGGCATGTCCTGTTCCTGATCCAGACACATGTTCACAGATTACATTAGTATCGGTACTGAACACACGTGTGGACATCTATTGTTTGCGGTCTCTACCCCAACCTCTGGTGCTCTGTCCCGGGTAGAGAGAGCTGTCAGACCCGGGTACCTCCAGAAGCTTGGTGGTGTGTATGTGCTGGTCCCGGATCTGCTATTTGCATTACACTCACCACTGCCTTAGTCATTCGTCTGCAGTTTAAATTCATCACAATCCTATTCATCCAACTAAGAGCTTCCTATCTCGCAGAGGAACCTAAATACACACTATCGTCTCAGAGAAAACTACTGAAAGGTTTAAGAGCTGTTTAATGGAACCACTTCACTAATCCCTATTTGGGTGCCCAATAGACATGGTTAGTTTTATTCATGGAATACAAACAGTTATGTTTCAAATGGACCGGTTACTAAATTAAAACTGATTTATTCTTCTTTTGGAAAAGCCAAGAAAACTATTTGAATTTTTCAGTACTCTTTGTCGGTTAGTTTAACCTTGTGTTTAGGCTACTGGACGTTACAAAACGATTAACTGTGATTTATATTTGGTTATATTGTTGTTTATTGTAAAAGTACTCAGCACTGCAGACACGTATATATTTAGCATGCTTTGTGTTAAAGCCCTGCCTACAGTATCTGCCTTCTGCTGTGTCTGCTGAGCTCTAATCCTTATTAAAGGCTTGTATTACTCGACCTCACGCAACACGATTTAATCACTGACCGCATTTTATTTGACTAGGCCTACTACTGTAGCCGGGCTATTTAGAATTAACTGTCAAGTTTCGGTCAAAGTGCCCTTATAAACATACTAGCGGAGTGATGTTACCATAAGAGTGAACGATAACCCAAAACACTGAAGGCTGATACACGTAACTGGTTCTGAGATGAAGGCTGGTACACAGAACTGGTTCTGAGATGAAGGCTGGTACACAGAACTGGTTCTGAGATGAAGGCTGGTACACAGAACTGGTTCTGAGATGAAGGCTGGTACACAGAACTGGTTCTGAGATGAAGGCTGGTACACAGAACTGGTTCTGAGATGAAGGCTGGTACACAGAACTGGTTCTGAGATGAAGGCTGGTACACAGAACTGGTTCTGAGATGAAGGCTGGTACACAGAACTGGTTCTGAGATGAAGGCTGGTACACAGAACTGGTTCTGAGATGAAGGCTGGTACACAGAACTGGTTCTGAGATGAAGGCTGATACATAGAACTGGTTCTGAGATGAGAACCAGAGACCTCAGCAAACTAGTTTGGGCTAAAACGCTACGATTCTTTTTAATGTCACGGTGATGGTTGAGCTTAAATAATAGATAATTTTTTATTTTTAACAGGCGTACAGGAGAACTGATCAGTCCTGAACTATAGCATTCATACCAGCTTGATTGACAAGTTCATTGTTCCCATATTATAGTGTGTGTGTGTGTGTGTGTGAGTGTGTGTGTGTGTGTGTGTGAGTGTGTGTGTGTGTGTGTGTGTGTGTGTGTGTGTGTGTGTGAGTGTGTGAGTGTGTGGGTGTGTGTGTGTGTGTGTGCGTGCGTGCGCGTGCTCGTAAGCTTGCTGTACCTATCAACCAACCACATCAAACAGGTGACCCACTCCCAATATCAGAGTGACTGCAGATTATTATAGCCGGTTAATCTGTGTGGGGGGTTTGTGAACACATACTTACATTTCAAAGTGCTCAATCTATTTCTGGCCAACCAACACAGAGAAATGCTTCTGGGTTTAGGCTGTCGTCAGCTTGGAGGAATGTTTTTGTGATAAAGAGGATAGATACACTAAAATATACCGGCATTTGCACAAACACACATACACACATACACACGCACCAAACACACATACACACGCACCAAACACACATACACACGCACCAAACACACATACACACGCACCAAACACACATACACACGCACCAAACACACATACACACGCACCAAGCACAAATACACACAAACACACATACACACATACACACATACACACGCACCAAACACACATTTACACATACGCAGGCAGAAATCACCAAACACACATTTATACATATGCAGGCAGAAAGCACCAAACACACATTTATACATACGCAGGCAGAAATCACCAAACACACATTTACACATATGCAGGCAGAGAGCACCAAACACACATTTATACATATGCAGGCAGAAAGCACCAAACACACATTTATACATACGCAGGCAGAAAGCACCAAACACACATTTATACATACGCAGGCAGAAAGCACCAAACACACATTTACACATTCACAAACCTTTTCCCTAATCTTAACCTTTTCCCTTTGGATACAGTGTGTCCTGGTTCTAGATGGGTAGATACAGTGTCTCCTGGTTCTAGATGCGTAGATACAGTCTCTCCAGGTTTTAGATGCGTATATACAGTCTCTCCTGGTTTTAGATGCATAGATACAGTCTCTCCTGGTTCTAGATGGGTAGATACAGTCTCTCCTGGTTCTAGATGAGTAGATACAGTGCCTCCTGGTTCTAGATGCGTAGATACAATGTCTCCTGGTTCTAGATGCGTAGATAAAGTGTCTCGTGGTTTTAGATGCGTGGATACAGTGTGTCCTGGTTCTAGATGCGTAGATACAATGTCTCCTGGTTCTAGATGTGTGGATACAGTGTGTCCTGGTTCTAGATGGGTAGATACAGTGTCTCCTGGTTCTAGATGCGTAGATACAGTGTGTCCTGGTTCTAGATGGGTAGATACAGTGTGTCCTGGTTCTAGATGGGTAGATACAGTGTGTCCTGGTTCTAGATGTGTAGATACAGTGTGCCCTGGTTCTAGACGGGTAGATACAGTGTGTCCTGGTTCTAGATGCGTAGATACAATGTCTCCTGGTTCTAGATGTGTAGATACAGTGTCTCCTGGTTCTAGATGTGTAGATACAGTGTCTCCTGGTTCTAGATGGGTAGGTACAGTCTCTCCTGGTTCTAGATGTGTCTTCCAATTCTTCATTGTGTTCTTAGTTTCTCTTCTTCAATACAATACTTTTTTCATCACTGTCAATGTTCCACGCTTTCCCTTTTCTCTTTCTCTTTTCTCTGTCTCTTTTCTCTTTCTCTTTTCTCTTTCCCTTTTCTCTTTCCCTTTTCTCTTTCTCTTTTCTCTTTCCCTTTTTTCTTTCTCTTTCCCTTTTCTCTTTCCCTTTTCTCTTTCCCTTTTCTCTTTCCCTTTTCTCTTTCTCTTTTCTCTTTCCCTTTTCTCTTTCCCTTTTCTCTTTCTCTTTTCTCTTTCTCTTTTCTCTTTCTCTTTTCTCTTTCCCTTTTCTCTTTCCCTTTTCTCTTTCCCTTTTCTCTTTCCCTTTTCTCTTTCTCTTTCTCTTTTCTCTTTCCCTTTTCTCTTTCCTTTTCTCTTTCTCTTTCCCTTTTCTCTTTCTCTTTCCCTTTTCTCTTTCTCTTTCCCTTTTCTCTTTCCCTTTTCTCTTTCTCTTTCCCTTTTCTCTTTCTCTTTCCCTTTTCTCTTTCCCTTTTCTCTTTCCCTTTTCTCTTTCTCTTTCTCTTTCTCTTTTCTCTTTCCCTTTTCTCTTTCCCTTTTCTCTTTCCCTTTTCTCTTTCCCTTTTCTCTTTCTCTTTCCCTTTTCTCTTTCTCTTTTCTCTTTCTCTTTTCTCTTTCTCTTTTCTCTTTCTCTTTTCTCTTTCCCTTTTCTCTTTCTCTTTCTCTTGTCTCTTTCTCTTTTCTCTTTTCTCTTTCTCTTTCTCTTTCTCTTGTCTCTTTCTCTTTTCTCTTTCTCTTGTCTCTTTTCTCTTTCTCTTTCCCTTTTCTCTTTCCCTTTTCTCTTTTCTCTTTCCCTTTTCTCTTTCCCTTTTCTCTTTCTCTTTTCTCTTTCCCTTTCCCTTTTCTCTTTCTCTTTTCTCTTTCCCTTTTCTCTTTCCCTTTTTTCTTTCTCTTTCTCTTTTCTCTTTCCCTTTTCTCTTTCCCTTTTCTCTTTCCCTATTTTCTCTTTCCCTTGTCTCTTTCTCTATTCTCTTTCCCTTTTCTCTTTCCCTTTTCTCTTTCTCTTTTCTCTTTCCCTTTTCTCTTTCTCTTTCTCTTTTCTCTTTCTCTTGTCTCTTTCTCTTTTCTCTTTTCTCTTTTCTCTTTTCTCTTTCTCTTTTCTCTTTCTCTTTTCTCTTTCTCTTTTCTCTTTCTCTTGTCTCTTTCTCTTTCCCTTTTCTCTTTCTCTTTCTCTTTCTCTTTTCTCTTTCTCTTGTCTCTTTCTCTTTCCCTTTTCTCTTTATCTTTCTCTCCTTTCTCTTTCTCTTGTCTCTTTCTCTTTTCTCTTTCCCTTTTCTCTTTCTCTTTTCTCTTTCTCTTTTCTCTTTCTCTTTTCTCTTTCCCTTTTCTCTTTCTCTTTCTCTTTTCTCTTTCTCTTGTCTCTTTCTCTTTTCTCTTTTCTCTTTCTCTTTTCTCTTTCTCTTTTCTCTTTCTCTTTTCTCTTTCTCTTGTCTCTTTCTCTTTTCTCTTTCCCTTTTCTCTTTCCCTTTTCTCTTTCTCTCTCTCTCTCTCTCATGTCTCTCTCTCTCTCTCTCTTACCTCTACTTCTCATTCCTTTTTCAACTTGCTTCCTTTGCTGTTATCTTTTCTCTGTCTCTTTTCTCTTTCTCTTTTCTCTTTCTCTTTTCTCTTTCTCTTTCTCTTTTCTCTTTCTCTTTTCTCTTTCTCTTTTCTCTTTCTCTTTTCTCTTTCTCTTTTCTCTTTCTCTTTTCTCTTTCTCTTTTCTCTTTCTCTTTTCTCTTTCTCTTTTCTCTTTTCCTTTTCTCTTTCTCTCTCTCTCTCATGTCTCTCTCTCTCTCTCTCTCTTACCTCTACTTCTCATTCCTTTTTCAACTTGCTTCCTTTGCTGTTATCTTTTCTCTGTCTCTTTTCTCTTTTCTCTTTTCTCTTTCTCTTTTCTCTTTCTCTTTTCTCTTTCTCTTTTCTCTTTCTCTTTTCTCTTTCTCTTTTCTCTTTCTCTTTTCTCTTTCTCTTTTCTCTTTCTCTTTTCTCTTTCTCTTTTCTCTTTCTCTTGTCTCTTTCTCTTTTCTCTTTCCCTTTTCTCTTTCTCTCTCTCTCTCATGTCTCTCTCTCTCTCTCTCTCTTACCTCTACTTCTCATTCCTTTTTCAACTTGCTTCCTTTGCTGTTATCTTTTCTCTGTCTCTTTAAAATGTTCTGAAGAGACACTGCAGTTTACAAGTTAAAACCTTTCACTGCAGCAATACAATGTAGCATTAGAATTCTAGTAGGATGGCAAACAAAGAACCTACAGCAGAATAATGAACAATAGCCAAGATTTGAGAAAGCCCACGTGCAACTGCAGTGATGTACGCCTCAGCAAGCAATACTGGCCACTGACCTGGGATCAGATGCTTGTAATTGCTCTAGAGACTGGCTGGAGTGCCAGACGAATAGACTTCACACTTTGGGACAAGGCAAGCTTAAACAAGCATTGACAATGTTTGGGAATCCAAGAAGCTATATACAACAACTGTCTTAAGAACAATTTAATTGAATGAATATATATATGCACATACATAATATGGAAATACCTGGTGGAAAAGCCAGTCACCTGGTAAACTAACTCGACACTCTCAGACAAACTATTGCTGGTGCCAGTGTGAGATGTCTTGTTTGCTTCCAAATCTTTTTTGTTAATACCAGACTTCCCAGGTCACCACTCACCTGATCTCAGTACAGATTGTCTCTGTGAATGCTGGGAGTACCTGTGGATTAGTGTCCCTGTTACCTAGGGAGGTGACATGCAACCAGAACATCTGATGTAGGTTCTAGTCCTCAATCTGCTCATATCATGGAATTAATGTTCTAAGAGGCTATATGGACAGTGGGCCTTTGTCTGTTTTATTAGATTATCCCAGCTGGTCTGGTTCTAACCGTCAGAGGAATTTGGGTCAATCTTAATTGATACTCAGACACCTTTTAATTAGTGTGAGAACTTCATCTTGTTTTTTAAATCAATCCATTTTTTGTTGCTTGCAGTTTATTCTTCTCCCTTATTCTCTCTCTCTCTCTTCTCCCCCCCCCCTTTCTGTACCCCCCTCTGTCTCTTTTCTTTCCCTTTTTGCTTTTAATGTATATCTCTTCTGTCTCTATTTGCTCACTTTCTCTTTCTGTCTGCTGTCTGTCTCCTGTCTGTCTCAGAGTAAACACTGGGTACATTTACTGTCAGACCAAACTGTTTGAAATCATGTCTGGGCATATTGAAAAGAAAATCTTGAATTAAAAGCTTTCCTTTTTTCATCAGTGGAGTGTGTGGTCTCAGTAGAGGGCGTGGGTGTGGTCTCAGTAGAGGGCGTGGGTGTGGTCTCAGTAGAGGGTGAGGGTGTGGTCTCAGTAGAGGGCGACGCTGTGGTCTCAGTAGAGGGCGTGGGTGTGGTCTCAGTAGAGGGCGTGGGTGTGGTCTCAGTAGAGGGTGAGGGTGTGGTCTCTGTAGAGGGTGAGGGTGTGGTCTCTGTAGAGGGTGAGGGTGTGGTCTCAGTAGAGGGTGAGGGTGTGGTCTCAGTAGAGGGCGTGGGTGTGGTCTCAGTAGAGGGCGTGGGTGTGGTCTCAGTAGAGGGCGTGGGTGTGGTCTCAGTAGAGGGTGAGGGTGTGGTCTCTGTAGAGGGTGAGGGTGTGGTCTCAGTAGAGGGTGAGGGTGTGGTCTCAGTAGAGGGTGAGGGTGTGGTCTCTGTAGAGGGTGAGGGTGTGGTCTCAGTAGAGGGTGAGGGTGTGGTCTCAGTAGAGGGCGAGGGTGAGGTCTCTGTAGAGGGTGAGGGTGTGGTCTCAGTAGAGGGTGAGGGTGTGGTCTCAGTAGAGGGCGACGCTGTGGTCTCAGTAGAGGGCGAGGGTGTGGTCTCAGTAGAGGGTGAGGGTGTGGTCTCAGTAGAGGGTGAGGGTGTGGTCTCAGTAGAGGGTGAGGGTGTGGTCACAGTAGAGGGTGAGGTTGTGGTCTCAGTAGAAGGTGTGGTCTCAGTAGAGGGTGAGGGTGTGGTCTCTGTAGACCACACCCTTACTGAGATAACGCTTTGCTTTACTTATTATCTGCAGTGAAATATATGAATATATTACAGTAATTACAGTATTATTTACATTTTAGTATTTAGTGTTTTATTATTTTTCTTATACCCCACATAGCTAGACTGTACCTCGCCTTGTTCCTTTCCCAGGCATCCATTTTACATAAAACAAACTGACGATAGAAGAAGAAACAGTGTGACCCTCCTCCATTTAAACAGTCCGGACAGCCTCCAGTCATCCAAATGATACAGCAGAACACAAACAGGCCACTGTGTTCTCTAATAGAGAACATCTCCTATCAGATCTAGGTCAAATAGCTTGTTAAAGAGACAGTCTGGGATTTCAAATACTAGTAGACAGGAATCTCCATCACTTTAATCCGTCCAGGGAGGCGTTACCCCTCTTAAATACAGTGAGCATTATACGTGATGGACCCGTTGCCAGGACATCACAAATCACCATGGCAAATGCCCTCTTCATTTAGCCAAGTATATATTATACTTTTAATTTCAAATACTATGAGTTATGGAACAGAAGATACAAAATTACAGATCCTTAGATTTGCGGTACAAAAGTATAGAAGCAAATCCGCCAGTAAAAACACACACCATATAATATTCATATAATATGTTTATTGTCTTAACCGAATAATTCATATAATATGTTTATTTGTGTTTACTGAATAATTCATATAATATATTCAATGTCTTTACTGAATAAATTGTTTTAACAAAATATGCTATAATATGTTCATTGTCTCTACCAATTAATTCATATAATATGTTTCATCAACTTTATTCAAGACACAGAGGTCCATAGAAACAGCACAATACAGGTATATATATATAAATATAAAACAATACAAAACATTTAAGAATGGTGCCGGTGAAGCATCATTTATAAGAACCTATACAGGCTTCGGGTCCAATGTTTCCAAAAGCAAGATGTGTACCTTGTGTCTCTCTTAGAAACATCCACTATAGAAACAATGATCATATTCTTAGACCCTGTCAGTCTACACATGAAACTATACATGAAATGTGAGCACATTATTAGACACAAACATTTCACTGGCACTACTCCCCCTAGGAATTTTAAGCACAATTCTCAGTGCATCATTATTTATTATTATATTATTATATTGTATATAATATGTTTATTGTCTTTACTGAATAATTAATATAATATATTTATTGTTTTAACAAAATATGCTATAATATGTTCATTGTTTCTACCAATTAATTCATATGCTATATCTATTGTCTTTACCAATTAATTCATATACTATATCTATTGTCTTTACCAATTAATTCATATACTATATCTATTGTCTTTACCAATTAATTCATATACTATATCTATTGTCTTTACCAATTAATTCATATACTATATCTATTGTCTTTACCAATTAATTCATATGCTATATCTATTGTCTTTACCAATTAATTCATATACTATATCTATTGTCTTTACCAATTAATTCATATACTATATCTATTGTCTTTACCAATTAATTCATATACTATATCTATTGTCTTTACCAATTAATTCATATACTATATCTATTGTCTTTACCAATTAATTCATATACTATATCTATTGTCTTTACCAATTAATTCATATACTATATCTATTGTCTTTACCAATTAATTTCTATTATATATCTGTTGTCTTTACCAATTAATTTCTATTATATATCTGTTGTATCTACCAATTATTTCCTGTAATATATGAATTGTCTTTATTCAATATATGTCTAATATATATTCATTGTCTGTATACTATTCTATATCCATTACGTATCTCTACCAATTAATTAATTTAAGATATCCATTGTCTATACACACTCATTTCCATAATATATATTTTGTCTAATTCCTTTCTATTTAATTTCCATTCTCTTGCCTCTTTAGATTAATGAATCATTCTTCAAATTCAATCGTGGACTAAATAGAGTTTTAACATGAGTCAGACAAAGACCACAGATATAAGAAATGTTTAATTTGCACATTTTCCACAGAATGGGAAAGTGCTTTTACGTAGGATACTGTTTAATAATGACTGAATAATACGTAAATGGGTTTTGTTTTTGTGTAATTTCTTAACAGGAAGAGGGAACGGGGAATGGCAATACCATGGTGATTATAGATGATCACATGTCCTCAAGAATGTTCCTCAAACCATGAATTATGGAGGGGGTTGTACACACACACACACACACACACACACACACACACACACACACACACACACACACACACACAGATACATACAGTTCTTAATTGATGTGTTTGGGTGTCTGACACAGAGCTCCTCTGTGTGGTGGGTTTGTTGCAGTCACAAGGCCCAGCTTTGTCTCAGTGTCTCTAGGAAGGAGAGGGCAGGGGTGTGACACAGAGGACAAGAAGAACTCATTTAAAAGATACACAGTGCCCTCATGTGTGTGAGGAGAGAAGTAGAGAAAGGGGCAGGAAAGGAGGCGGACGAGGGGAGTGGATGAGGAATGGCAGAGGAGGAGAGGAGTAGAGAAAGGAGAAGATAATTAGTAGAGAGACGAGGACAGTAAAGGAGAAGCGAGAGAAGTGGTCGCGGCAAAAAAACTAAACAGGAGAATTGGTGCTGGCAGCCGGAATACCAGCATTATGGAACTCCTCTCCTCTTCCCCTCTTCTCCTCTTCTCCTCCTCTCCTCTTCTCCTCTTCTCCTCTCCTCTTCTTCTCTCCCCTCTTCCCTTTTCCCATTCTTTCCCATCTTCTCCTCACATTTCTTCTCCACTCCTCTTTTCTCTCAGAATTCAATCTGCTAATGCACTTTCTTGACTCTGAGATCTAATGAAGGCTTTTTCAGTAATGACACTTGGCTGCTTTTGTCCAGCCCAGCAGAGGCTTTCAGTCAATCCCAAATGAAATACTCTCCCCTATATAGTGCACTCATTTTGACCACCTTGGCATCATGTAGGGTTAGGGTTATGTAGGGGTACGTTGCTATTTGGGAGGTCGGTGGGCGTGGACGGATGGGAGTAACCCAATGGGGGGAGGAGCTAATTAATTACCAACTGACAGTTAGATCCTGGTTGTGGTCAATAAGAGTGTGTCAGAGATACAGCGCTAGTGGTCTGCATTAGCTGAGCTCACTATCAGAGATACAGGGCTAGAGGTCTGTATTAGCTGAGCTCACTATCAGAGATACAGGGCTAGTGGTCTGTATTAGCTGAGCTCACTATCAGAGATACAGGGCTAGTGGTCTGTATTAGCTGAGCTCACTATCAGAGATACAGGGCTAGTGGTCTGTATTAGCTGAGCTCACTATCAGAGATACAGGGCTAGTGGTCTGTATTAGCTGAGCTCACTATCAGAGATACAGGGCTAGAGGTCTGTATTAGCTGAGCTCACTATCAGAGATACAGGGCTAGAGGTCTGTATTAGCTGAGCTCACTATCAGAGATGCAGGGCTAGTGGTCTGTATTAGCTGAGCTCACTATCAGAGATACAGGGCTAGTGGTCTGTATTAGCTGAGCTCACTATCAGAGATACAGGGCTAGAGGTCTGCATTAGCTGAGCTCACTATCAGAGATACAGGGCTAGAGGTCTGTATTAGCTGAGCTCACTATCAGAGATACAGGGCTAGTGGTCTGCATTAGCTGAGCTCACTATCAGAGATACAGGGCTAGTGGTCTGTATTAGCTGAGCTCACTATCAGAGATACAGGGCTAGAGGTCTGTATTAGCTGAGCTCACTATCAGAGATACAGGGCTAGTGGTCTGTATTAGCTGAGCTCACTATCAGAGATACAGGGCTAGAGGTCTGTATTAGCTGAGCTCACTATCAGAGATACAGGGCTAGAGGTCTGTATTAGCTGAGCTCACTATCAGAGATGCAGGGCTAGTGGTCTGTATTAGCTGAGCTCACTATCAGAGATACAGGGCTAGTGGTCTGTATTAGCTGAGCTCACTATCAGAGATACAGGGCTAGAGGTCTGTATTAGCTGAGCTCACTATCAGAGATACAGGGCTAGTGGTCTGTATTAGCTGAGCTCACTATCAGAGATACAGGGCTAGAGGTCTGTATTAGCTGAGCTCACTATCAGAGATACAGGGCTAGAGGTCTGTATTAGCTGAGCTCACTATCAGAGATACAGGGCTAGTGGTCTGTATTAGCTGAGCTCACTATCAGAGATACAGGGCTAGAGGTCTGTATTAGCTGAGCTCACTATCAGAGATACAGGGCTAGTGGTCTGTATTAGCTGAGCTCACTATCAGAGATACAGGGCTAGAGGTCTGTATTAGCTGAGCTCACTATCAGAGATACAGGGCTAGTGGTCTGTATTAGCTGAGCTCACTATCAGAGATACAGGGCTAGAGGTCTGTATTAGCTGAGCTCACTATCAGAGATACAGGGCTAGTGGTCTGTATTAGCTGAGCTCACTATCAGAGATACAGGGCTAGAGGTCTGTATTAGCTGAGCTCACTATCAGAGATACAGGGCTAGTGGTCTGTATTAGCTGAGCTCACTATCAGAGATACAGGGCTAGAGGTCTGTATTAGCTGAGCTCACTATCAGAGATACAGGGCTAGTGGTCTGTATTAGCTGAGCTCACTATCAGAGATACAGGGCTAGAGGTCTGTATTCAATGTTGTACTGCATAGATGATCAAAAAGACTTCTCTCTTCCTTCTCACTCCTCTCCAATATAATCTCCTTATTTCTCCTCAGTTCCTCATCTCCTCTCTCTTTTCTCCTCTCTACTCTCCTCATCTCCTCTCTTCTCTCACCCCCCATCTCACCTCCTCATCTCCTCTCCTCTCTCCTATCCCCTCTCCACTCTCCTCCTCTCCTTTCTCCTCTTCTCTTCTCTCACCCCCCATCTCACCCCCCATCTCATCTCCTCATCTCCCCTTTCGGTTCTGACCTGTCCTTGTCTCCCTTTGCTGAGTATTGATGGACAAGCACTATAAGGGTCCTGGTTGTTGTGTGTTTCTGAAGCTCTGAGCTGCATGAGGTTGATGGTTGATTTATATTTGTATACAGATGCTGTAAATACATGTTGGCTAAATCCTTCTGTGTGGCTGTTTGTGTTCACCACTGCTGTTCAACGTCTAAAATATTTAATAAGACCCATGCTATTTTTGGCATGAAGCTCTCACTTTCTCACTGTCTGTCTCTCTCTCTCTGCATATCTGTCTGTCACACACACATATGGGTGCACACACACACACACACACACACACACATATAGGTGCCCACACACACACACAAACACACACATATAGGTGCACACACACACACACACACACACACATATAGGTACACACACACACACACATATGGGTGCACACACACACACACACACACACATCACACACACACACACACACACACACACATATGGGTGCACACACACACACATATGGGTGCACACACACACACACACACACACATATGGGTGCACACACACACACACACACACATATGGGTGCACACACACACACACACACACACACATATGGGTGCACACACACACACACACATATGGGTGCACACAAACACACACACACACATATGGGTGCACACACACACACACATATGGGTGCACACACACACACACACACACACATATGGGTGCACACACACACACACATATGGGTGCACACACACACACACACACACACACACATATAGGTGCCCACACACACACACAAACACACACATATAGGTGCACACACACACACACACACACACACATATAGGTGCACACACACACACACACACATATGGGTGCACACACACACACACACACACACATATGGGTGCACACACACACACACACACACACACACATATGGGTGCACACACACACACATATGGGTGCACACACACACACACACACACACACACATATGGGTGCACACACACACACACACACACATATGGGTGCACACACACACACACACACACACACATATGGGTGCACACACACACACACACATATGGGTGCACACAAACACACACACACACATATGGGTGCACACACACACACACATATGGGTGCACACACACACACACACACACACATATGGGTGCACACACACACACACATATGGGTGCACACACACACACACACACATATGGGTGCACACACACACACACACACACACATACTAGTCATCTGGGAACATTATCAGTAGGTCAACCATGTAAATATATAGAGAATAGAACCTGATGACGGCTAATAAAGCTCTTCTCTTAATATCACATCCTACATGAACTTTGGTTATTTCATAATGGTGACCCTTTCCTTGCTGGCGTGGTGTTTTATGGATTATGTGATATTTTATCAATGACTCATTTCCAAAAGTGCTGTATGACAATAATATCTAGAACCTGAAGCGTTTTTCTTTCTTCCACTAAGAGCTATTAATTATCTACCATCTCTCCTTTCTCTCTCTCCTCCCCTCCCCTCCCCACCTCTTTCCTCTTTTGTCTCTTTGTCTCCCCCAAAGTAAGAACTAACTAACAGTTGATTTTAAATCAATAATACATAAACTACTAATACATACTAACTTTCACAATGTTTGTCTCTCACCCTCCGTTATCATGCTGGTGAGCTCTCTTCCCTCTCTCTTCCCTCTCGTGTGTCTGTCTGTATCTGACCTTATCTGTCTGTATCTGTCTGTATCTGTCTGTATCTGTCTGTATCTGTCTGCATCTGTCTGTCTGTATCTGTCTCTGTATCTGTCTGTATCTGTCTGTATCTGTCTGTATCTGTCTGTATCTGTCTGTATCTGCCTGTATCTGTCTGCATCTGTCTGCATCTGTCTGTCTGTATCTGTCTGCATCTGTCTGTCTGTTTCTGTCTCTGTATCTGTCTGTATCTGTCTGTATCTGCCTGTATCTGTCTGTATCTGTCTGTATCTGTCTGTATCTGTCTGTATCTGTCTGTATCTGTCTGTATCTGTCTCTGTATCTGTCTGTATCTGTCTGTATCTGTCTCTGTATCTGTCTCTGTATCTGTCTGTATATGTCTGTATCTGTCTCTGTTTCTGCCTGTATCTGCCTGTATCTGTCTGTATCTGTCTGTATCTGTCTGTATCTGTCTGTATATGTCTGTATCTGTCTCTGTATCTGTCTCTGTTTCTGCCTGTATCTGTCTGTATCTGTCTGTATCTGTCTGTATCTGTCTGTATCTGTCTGTATCTGTCTGTATCTGTCTCTGTATCTGTCTCTGTTTCTGCCTGTATCTGTCTGTATCTGTCTGTATCTGTCTGTGTCTGTCTGTATATGTCTGTATCTGTCTGTATCTGTCTCTGTATCTGTCTGTATCTGTCTGTATCTGCCTGTATCTGTCTGTATCTGTCTCTGTATCTGTCTGTATCTGCCTGTATCTGTCTGTATCTGTCTGTATCTGTCTGTATCTGTCTGTATCTGTCTGTATCTGTCTGTATCTGTATCTGTCTGTATCTGTCTGTATCTGCCTGTATCTGCCTGTATCTGTCTTTATCTGTTTCTAAGTTCATTATTTTTGTAACTCAATAATCATCTAGTCCCCAGCGAGTCAGACCCACACAGAGATGCCATAAGCCAGAAAACCAGTTATCTTGCTGACATATCTAAAGCTGACTGCTTTCTTACTGGGAATTACAATAGGAAATAGGAAAACCTTCAAATATTCTTTTTTTTTTAGTCTCAAAATGATGAAAGTGCAGAAATCTGATGTATTTGGGTCATTTCAGGCATAAGAGAAACAAAGAGAGAGAAATAGATATTTATTTATTTATCTATTTTATATTTATCTATTTTATATTCAGCATTGTACATGTTCTGGGTTTTAACCAAGCCGTTTCTATAGGGATGTAGATGACTGGTTATTGTCACATTCTATAATAATGTAGATGACTGATTATTGTCACATTCTATAATAATGTAGATGACTGATTATTTTCACATTCTATAATTATGTAGATGACTGATTATTGTCACATTCTATAATAATGTAGATGACTGGTTATTGTCACATTCTATAATAATGTAGATGACTGGTTATTGTCACATTCTATAGGGATGTAGATGACTGATTATTTTCACATTCTATAATTATGTAGATGACTGGTTATTGTCACATTCTATAATAATGTAGATGACTGGTTATTGTCACATTCTATAATAATGTGGATGACTGGTTATTGTCACATTCTATAGGGATGTAGATGACTGATTATTGTCACATTCTATAATAATGTGGATGACTGGTTATTGTCACATTCTATAATAATGTAGATGACTGATTATTGTCACATTCTATAATAATGTGGATGACTGGTTATTGTCACATTCTATAATAATGTAGATGACTGGTTATTGTCACATTCTATAATAATGTAGATGACTGATTATTGTCACATTCTATAATAATGTAGATGACTGGTTATTGTCACATTCTATAGGGATGTAGATGACTGATTATTGTCACATTCTATAATAATGTGGATGACTGGTTATTGTCACATTCTATAATAATGTAGATGACTGATTATTGTCACATTCTATAAGGATGTAGATGACTGGTTATTGTCACATTCTATAATAATGTAGATGACTGGTTATTGTCACATTCTATAATAATGTAGATGACTGGTTATTGTCACATTCTATAAGGATGTAGATGACTGGTTATTGTCACATTCTTTAGAGATGTAGATGACTGATTATTGTCACATTATATAGACATGTAGATGACTGATTATTGTCACATTCTATAATAATGTAGATGACTGATTATTGTCACATTCTATATGGATGTAGATGACTGATTATTGTCACATTCTATATGGATGTAGATGACTGATTATTTTCACATTCTATAATAATGTAGATGACTGGTTATTGTCACATTCTATAATAATGTAGATGACTGGTTATTGTCACATTCTATAATAATGTGGATGACTGATTATTGTCACATTCTATAAGGATGTAGATGACTGGTTATTGTCACATTCTTTAGAGATGTAGATGACTGATTATTGTCACATTATATAGACATGTAGATGACTGATTATTGTCACATTCTATATGGATGTAGATGACTGATTATTGTCACATTCTATATGGATGTAGATGACTGATTATTGTCACATTCTTTAGAGATGTAGATGACTGATTATTGTCACATTATATAGACATGTAGATGACTGATTATTGTCACATTCTATATGGATGTAGATGACTGATTATTGTCACATTCTATATGGATGTAGATGACTGATTATTGTCACATTCTATAATAATGTAGATGACTGATTATTGTCACATTCTATAGGGATGTAGATGACTGATTATTGTCACATTCTTTAGAGATGTAGATGACTGATTATTGTCACATTATATAGGGATGTAGATGACTGATTATTGTCACATTCTTTAGAGATGTAGATGACTGATTATTGTCACATTATATAGAGATGTAGATGACTGATTATTGTCACATTCTTTAGAGATGTAGATGACTGATTATTGTCACATTCTTTAGAGATGTAGATGACTGATTATTGTCACATTCTTTAGAGATGTAGATGACTGATTATTGTCACATTCTTTAGAGATGTAGATGACTGATTATTGTCACATTCTATTGGATGTAGATGACGTTTTCTTGTAATGTTCAATAATATAAAGCTAATTATCACAGTAATGTCATTTTCTACCGTCATCATCGAGGTGGTACATGGAGATTTTGTGTAATCAAATCAAGTCTTATGCGCCGCTCCCTTCATTTGACCTTTCTAGAGTTTAATGTTCAGTGATTCTAGATGTTCTCCACTCTACTGGTTCTCTCTCCTGGGGCACTGAGATGTCTCACAGTTTGGGTTGTGTTACACATTTCTCCATGCTGGCCATCTGTGGAATTTGAACACTCAACCCAGGTGTTGCAAGATGAGAAACATCTCATCCCCATCATATCCCCTTCACTCTCCATGTTTACTCCACGTCTCTCTATTTAGAATGTTTTCTCTCCATTCTCCAGTCTCTTCTGTATCCCAAATGCCAGCCTACACCCTTCATAATGTATTTCTCTCCATTCTCAAGTCTCTCCTGTATCCCAAATGCCAGCCTACACCCTTCATAATGTATTTCTCTCCATTCTCAAGTCTCTTCTGTATCCCAAATGCCAGTCTTAATTTTTTTTGACCAGATCTGTATGGGCCCGATTTAATGGGTTTTTATTGTGGACTGTGTTTAACCTGGGTCTCAGACAACTGATATAATCATCTGAATCCATACGGACCAATAGAAGGGAATGTAGACACACACACACACACACACACACACACATCTGTAATGAGGAAACCAGACAGGATTATTTCCTACTTCAATATCCGCTGAGTTTCTGACCTTCTCAGTCTTTAGTAAAGAGATGGAGACAGGAGCACATATAGACAGACAGACAGACAGACAGGCAGAACTACAGACAGACAGACAGACAGAACCACTGACAGCAGACAGAACCACTGACAGACAGACAGACAGAACGACAGAACTATATGTATAGCCTGGATAAAATGCTACAAACAACGTTCAGATTCATAGTGGGATTATTTGAGGCACTTTTCTCAGGCTGAACATTTCCTCTCGTTTCCCTGGTGACACAACGCTAGTCTGGAGTCCTGCTGAGATAAAATAAAATAGATAGAGTAGGCTTGTATTAATGATGAGGTCATTCAGAGATATTCGCCCAAGGCCTCTTGGTTAAGTTAGATATGAACAAACACATATACACACTTTATACAAACACTCAATGCTACAGTCACTAACCACGCATACACACACACACATACACACTTACACACACAGTGTGTGGGATGTGTTTGATGTTTAGCATGAGTGTGTGTGTGTGTGTATATGTGTGTGTGTGTGGTGTGTGTGTATGTGTGTGTGTGTGTGTAGGGTGTGTTTGTTGTAAGCATGTGTGTGGTGTGTGTATATGTGTGTATATGTGTGTGTGTGGTGTGTGTGTATGTGTGTGAGTGGGGTTTGTTTGTTCTAAGCATGTGTGTGGTGTGTGTATATGTGTGTGTGGTGTGTGTGTGGTGCTGTTTGTTAGTGATCTTTAATTTTGTGTCATATGATTCCCTTTGAATTTACCAACCAGGACTATTTACCATATTCGTGATAAATGATTAAATCACCTAAATGAGTGGACCCAGTCAACTTCTGACTCAGATCTTCCCTCTCATTCACCTTGCAGGTCGATTTGTTATGCAAAAATAAATCAAATGACCTAATATGTCAGGGATGGCAGAGGCATTTAAACTGCCGAATACTAGGACAGATTCCTGTTGCTGTCAGGGGATGTGGACAGAGTAGACACGTGCAAAAACTGTTGTAAGATCAGTCATAGCACACGTGCAAAAACTGTTGTAAGAACAGTCTTAGGACACGTGTAAAAACTGTTGTAAGAACAGTAATGAATATAGCACAGATGTGCATTTCATGTTGTAAGAACAGTAATGAATATAGCAGACACGTGCATTTCATGTTGTAAGAACAGTAATGAATATAGCACACACGTGCATTTCATGTTGTAAGAACAGTAATGAATATAGCAGACACGTGCATTTCATGTTGTAAGAACAGTAATGAATATAGCACACACGTGCATTTCATGTTGTAAGAACAGTAATGAATATAGCACACACGTGCATTTCATGTTGTAAGAACAGTAATGAATATAGCACACACGTGCATTTAATGTTGTAAGAACAGTAATGAATATAGCAGACACGTGCATTTCATGTTGTAAGAACAGTAATGAATATAGCACACACGTGCATTTCATGCATGTTGTAAGAACAGTAATGAATATAGCACACACCTGCAGTCGCCATTGTAAGATAAGTCATGCTTTGCTGCTGTTTGTCTCATGAATACTGATTACTTCTTGATCATGGTATTTACATCTTTCTTTGTTGTTATAGTCCATTATTTGCATAATCCCAAGAGATGAGTGAGGCAGAAAGAGGGACAGAAAAAGATACTGAGAGAGGAAAAGAGGAATTGTGTGCATTAGCGAGAGAGACATGAAGTAAGAGAGAGAGAGAGTTTTGACAAGTGTGTACCAAATAAAACAGTCATGACAGACTCTTTAGTCCTTTCAATCACTCTCTGATGTGACAGTTTGCAAAATTCATGTGATCTAAATGTCTGTTTTTTAAATCGGTTATAATATTTTGCGATCTCAGTCATTTTTTTTTCAGGCTGGTACATTTCAACCTACCTAGAATAGAATACATTCAGTGTTTGGTCTGAAGGCTCTCCACTTTGCTAAGTACTGTCCTCTAATAGAATGGTGAACGGACCGGTCCTGTGGTTATAGTGCTTAGATCCTGGTATTAACCCCACATCATCCTCCAAGTAATTACTGTGATCAACAACCCTGCCAGGGGGGAGCTGAGCTCATTTGTCTTCTGTCCTACTGAACGTCTCTGTAAGGCAGTCAGATTACATGAAGGTTATAAGCCTGTAGATAGTCTCTCTCTCCCACGTCCTCTTCATACAGATCATTCCTTTATATAGAGGCCAGTGTCAGCCTCATTCAGTCATGTACCAATCATTCCTTTATATAGAGGCCAGTGTCAGCCTCATTCAGTCTTGTACCAATCATTCCTTTATATAGAGGCCAGTGTCAGCCTCATTCAGTCATGTACCAATCATTCCTTTATATAGAGGCCAGTGTCAGCCTCATTCAGTCATGTACCAATCATTCCTTTATATAGAGGCCAGTGTCAGCCTCATTCAGTCATGTACCAATCATTCCTTTATATAGAGGCCAGTGTCAGCCTCATTCAGTCATGTACCAATCATTCCTTTATATAGAGGCCAGTGTCAGCTTCATTCAGTCATGTACCAATCATTCCTTTATATAGAGGCCAGTGTCAGCCTCATTCAGTCATGTACCAATCATTCCTTTATATAGAGGCCAGTGTCAGCTTCATTCAGGCATGTACCAATCATTCCTTTATATAGAGGCCAGTGTCAGCCTCATTCAGTCATGTACCAATCATTCCTTTATATAGAGGCCAGTGTCAGCCTCATTCAGTCATGTACCAATCATTCCTTTATATAGAGGCCAGTGTCAGCCTCATTCAGTCATGTACCAATCGTCTCAGCTCTACCTCCTACCACCCCGTCCTCCATCTCGCCACCATCACTGTCACATCCTGGCAATTATGACATCATCTGTGATTGGGAACCGTTTTTACAACCGCTTAGACATCACCTGTCCTTGACCTCATCTGCTGCCAGTCAGATGTGGAGATCTACCGTGCATCACAAACGACTCCTGTAATAATGCTCTGTTGATATCAGCGCCTGAAGGATCCGATAGGGTCAGATACACACAGATACAGATACACAGACTGACCAAATACACACGCAGACACACACCCAGATACACACACAGATACACACACACAGATACACACAAAGATACACACACACAGATACACACACAGATACACACACAGATACACACACAGATACACACACAGATACACACACAGATACACACACACTGACACAGATGCACTTCCTGGTGGGGATGCTATCCTGAGTACCCTGTGTTTCCTGTGTTTCCTGAGTACCCTGTTTTTCCTGTGTTTCCTGAGTACCCTGTGTTTCCTGTGTTTCCTGAGTACCCTGTGTTTCCTGTGTTTCCTGAGTACCCTGTGTTTCCTGAGTACCCTGTTTTTCCTGTGTTTCCTGAGTACC
>CM055743.1:587500-685000 GCA_029465975.1 Dallia pectoralis | reverse complement strand
CATAAATCATTTACATGCAGATGTACATTAAGTGGCCAGCTTATTTGGAGCACCAGGTTGTTCATGTGTGTATCTGAGTGTTTGCCAACCTGGTTCACCCTTCATCACATTAATACTTCCTGCAATCTCTCTACACATAATATAATTACAATCTGAACCTAATGTGGAGTAAAATCATTTAAATCTAAATGTGGAGTCAATAAGTGTGTAAAAGATCAGGACCAAAACCTCATATTAGATCCAGGTGTAAATGTGGAGTAAATACATATAAATGTGTGTAAAAAATCAGGACCAAAACCTCATATTAGATCCAGGTGTAAATGTGGAGTAAATACATTTAAATGTGTGTAAAAGATCAGGACCAAAACCTCATATTAGATCCAGGTGTAAATGTGGAGTAAATACATTTAAATGTGTGTAAAAGATCAGGACCAAAACCTCATATTAGATCCAGGTGTAAATGTGGAGTAAATACATATAAATGTGTGTAAAAGATCAGGACCAACATCTCATATTAGATCCAGGTGTAAATGTGGAGTAAATACATATAAATGTGTGTAAAAGATCAGGACCAAAACCTCATATTAGATCCAAGTGTAAATGTGGAGTAAATACATATAAATGTGTGTAAAAGATCAGGACCAAAACCTCATATTAGATCCAGGTGTAAATGTGGAGTAAATACATATAAATGTGTGTAAAAGATCAGGACCAAAACCTCATATTAGATCCAGGTGTAAATGTGGAGTAAATACATATAAATGTGTGTAAAAGATCAGGACCAAAACCTCATATTAGATCCAGGTGTAAATGTGGACTAAATACATATAAATGTGTGTAAATGATCAGGACCAAAACCTCATATTAGATCCATGTGTAAATGTGGCCAGGATGTGATCCAGATTAATGTGTATTATACATTCAGATCTATGGTATAACACACATTCTATCATACATCTCCATAAAACCCCACCTTAACACTGGCAGGAAAGGAAAGTCTATTTGGAACAGGAAGCATAAATATTTTAATGAATATTTTAGTCTCAAGGGCAACCGAACAGCAGACAGCACAAACCCACTTACTGTAATAGAAATGGGAAATGTTTGGTACACTGTAAAATAGCATCACAAGAGACACTGAGACACATTCAATCTGGGCTTTAATATGGCTTGGTTCTTCTCAACATGTAAACTGCTGTGTATATGGAATACAGTTTAATGTACTGTTGACCCATTATCTTCTTTAATATTGTAGCCGTAAAACCCAAAGCTTTTTGCTGCCAGTCACATCGTTGTTTAGCCCACGAGGAACAACAGAACAGTTAAAGCGCTGATACGGATTTAGACTGTTGATCCACACTAAACTGCTGCCCTTTAGGTTAAGAACATAGAACACACTGAAAAAACATAACCCCAACCGTAACCACAAAACCAATCAAACTTAATCAATTTAAACTAGTTAGGACCGGTAACATGTGAACGTAGTGTATGTTTATCTGATGCTGCAGAACAACTCATATAAGGATTGTCTCATCTGTTCTTCTCTCTTTCTGTTCTTCTATTGGACCGTTCTAGAGTAGCGCACGTATCAACATCTGTTCTTCTCTCTTTCTGTTCTTCTATTGGACCATTCTAGAGTAGCGCACGTATCAACATATCAGAGGGTTCCTGTCCGGAGAGGATCATCACAATTACTGGTCCCACAGAGTGTGTCTTCAGAGCCTTCACCATGATCACAGTCAAACTGGAAGAGGTCAGTCTGTATTTAGAGCCTTCACCATGATCACAGTCAAACTGGAAGAGGTCAGTCTGTATTTAGAGCCTTCACCATGATCACAGTCAAACTGGAAGAGGTCAGTCTGTATTTAGAGCCTTCACCATGATCACTGTCAAACTGGAAGAGGTCAGTCTATATTTAGAGCCTTCACCATGATCACAGTCAAACTGGAAGAGGTCAGTCTGTATTTAGAGCCTTCACCCTGATCACAGTCAAACTGGAAGAGGTCAGTCTGTATTTAGAGCCTTCACCATGATCACAGTCAAACTGGAAGAGGTCAGTCTGTATTTAGAGCCTTCACCATGATCACAGTCAAACTGGAAGAGGTCAGTCTGTATTTAGAGCCTTCACCATGATCACAGTCAAACTGGAAGAGGTCAGTCTATATTTAGAGCCTTCACCATGATCACAAACCAACTGGAAGAGGTCAGTCTGTATTTAAAGCCTTCACCATGATCACAGTCAAACTGGAAGAGGTCAGTCTGTATTTAGAGCCTTCACCCTGATCACAGTCAAACTGGAAGAGGTCAGTCTATATTTAGAGCCTTCACCATGATCACAAACCAACTGGAAGAGGTCAGTCTGTATTTAAAGCCTTCACCATGATCACAGTCAAACTGGAAGAGGTCAGTCTGTATTTAGAGCCTTCACCCTGATCACAGTCAAACTGGAAGAGGTCAGTCTATATTTAGAGCCTTCACCATGATCACAGTCAAACTGGAAGAGGTCAGTCTGTATTTAGAGCATTCACCATGATCACAGTCAAACTGGAAGAGGTCAGTCTGTATTTAGAGCGATCTCCATGATCACTGTCAAACTGGAAGAGGTCAGTCTATATTTAGAGCCTTCACCATGATCACAGTCAAACTGGAAGAGGTCAGTCTGTATTTAGAGCCTTCACCCTGATCACAGTCAAACTGGAAGAGGTCAGTCTGTATTTAGAGCCTTCACCATGATCACAGTCAAACTGGAAGAGGTCAGTCTGTATTTAGAGCCTTCACCATGATCACAGTCAAACTGGAAGAGGTCAGTCTGTATTTAGAGCCTTCACCATGATCACAGTCAAACTGGAAGAGGTCAGTCTATATTTAGAGCCTTCACCATGATCACAAACCAACTGGAAGAGGTCAGTCTGTATTTAAAGCCTTCACCATGATCACAGTCAAACTGGAAGAGGTCAGTCTGTATTTAGAGCCTTCACCCTGATCACAGTCAAACTGGAAGAGGTCAGTCTGTATTTAGAGCCTTCACCATGATCACAGTCAAACTGGATGAGGTCAGTCTGTATTTAGAGCGTTCACCATGATCACAGTCAAACTGGAAGAGGTCAGTCTATATTTATAGCCATCACCATGATTACAGTCAAACTGGAAGAGGTCAGTCTATATTTAGAGCCTTCACCATGATCACAGTCAAACTGGAAGAGGTCAGTCTATATTTAGAGCCTTCACCATGATCACAGTCAAACTGGAAGAGGTCAGTCTGTATTTAGAGCGTTCACCATGATCACAGTCAAACTGGAAGAGGTCAGTCTGTATTTAGAGCCTTCACCATGATCACAGTCAAACTGGAAGAGGTCAGTCTGTATTTAGAGCCTTCACCATGATCACAGTCAAACTGGAAGAGGTCAGTCTGTATTTAGAGCCTTCACCATGATCACAGTCAAACTGGAAGAGGTCAGTCTATATTTAGAGCCTTCACCATGATCACAGTCAAACTGGAAGAGGTCAGTCTATATTTAGAGCCTTCACCATGATCACTGTCAAACTGGAAGAGGTCAGTCTGTATTTAGAGGGTTCACCATGATCACAGTCAAACTGGAAGAGGTCAGTCTGTATTTAGAGCCTTCACCCTGATCACAGTCAAACTGGAAGAGGTCAGTCTGTATTTAGAGCCTTCACCATGATCACAGTCAAACTGGAAGAGGTCAGTCTGTATTTAGAGCCTTCACCATGATCACAGTCAAACTGGAAGAGGTCAGTCTGTATTTAGAGCCTTCACCATGATCACAGTCAAACTGGAAGAGGTCAGTCTATATTTAGAGCCTTCACCATGATCACAAACCAACTGGAAGAGGTCAGTCTGTATTTAAAGCCTTCACCATGATCACAGTCAAACTGGAAGAGGTCAGTCTGTATTTAGAGCCTTCACCCTGATCACAGTCAAACTGGAAGAGGTCAGTCTGTATTTAGAGCCTTCACCATGATCACAGTCAAACTGGAAGAGGTCAGTCTGTATTTAGAGCGTTCACCATGATCACAGTCAAACTGGAAGAGGTCAGTCTATATTTATAGCCATCACCATGATTACAGTCAAACTGGAAGAGGTCAGTCTATATTTAGAGCCTTCACCATGATCACAGTCAAACTGGAAGAGGTCAGTCTATATTTAGAGCCTTCACCATGATCACTGTCAAACTGGAAGAGGTCAGTCTGTATTTAGAGGGTTCACCATGATCACAGTCAAACTGGAAGAGGTCAGTCTGTATTTAGAGCCTTCACCCTGATCACAGTCAAACTGGAAGAGGTCAGTCTGTATTTAGAGCCTTCACCATGATCACAGTCAAACTGGAAGAGGTCAGTCTGTATTTAGAGCCTTCACCATGATCACAGTCAAACTGGAAGAGGTCAGTCTATATTTAGAGCCTTCACCATGATCACAGTCAAACTGGAAGAGGTCAGTCTATATTTAGAGCTTTCACCATGATCACTGTCAAACTGGAAGAGGTCAGTCTGTATTTAGAGGGTTCACCATGATCACAGTCAAACTGGAAGAGGTCAGTCTGTATTTAGAGCCTTCACCCTGATCACAGTCAAACTGGAAGAGGTCAGTCTGTATTTAGAGCCTTCACCATGATCACAGTCAAACTGGAAGAGGTCAGTCTGTATTTAGAGCCTTCACCATGATCACAGTCAAACTGGAAGAGGTCAGTCTATATTTAGAGCCTTCACCATGATCACAGTCAAACTGGAAGAGGTCAGTCTGTATTTAGAGCGTTCACCATGATCACAGTCAAACTGGAAGAGGTCAGTCTATATTTATAGCCATCACCATGATCACAGTCAAACTGGAAGAGGTCAGTCTGTATTTAGAGCCTTCACCATGATCACAGTCAAACTGGAAGAGGTCAGTCTGTATTTAGAGCGTTCACCATGATCACTGTCAAACTGGAAGAGGTGAGTCTATATTTAGAGCCTTCACCATGATCACAGTCAAACTGGAAGAGGTCAGTCTGTATTTAGAGCCTTCACCATGATCACTGTCAAACTGGAAGAGGTCAGTCTATATTTAGAGCCTTCACCATGATCACAGTCAAACTGGAAGAGGTCAGTCTGTATTTAGAGCGTTCACCATGATCACTGTCAAACTGGAAGAGGTCAGTCTATATTTAGAGCCTTCACCATTCAAACAGTCAAAATGTCAGTATTGGAAATAAAGTAAATGCTGTAATACCCAGGAAGGATATAGCTCTTACCTCTGAGTTGTTCAGTGACAGAACATGTTTAATTGTCCTGTGAGTATAATGCTGTACACAGTTATTAAGAGTGCATTGCATAGTTTAAAATTAAATATCAGAGATGACGTTTAAATCTCACTGATCCAAATGAGGAGAGACAGCCACACAACACACCCCCACCTCCCAGAAAAACAGCATGAGGAGGAGAGGAAATGCGAATTAATCTAAGAGAGAAAACGGAGAAAGATAGAGCAGGGGAGAGATGAGGAGAGAAAGAGTGGCAGAAAGAGAGGAAGTGAGATGACAGAAAGAAAGAGGTAGAGAGAAGGAAGTAGAGGGAGATGAGAGAAAGAATAAAGAGATGAAAAAAGTGCCATTGTTTGCACACGTATGGACTTATTAATGTCCAGTTATTCAGACATGGTATGTGACATAACCTAGAGTATAGAGTATAGAGATTCACTATAGAGATTCAGTATAGAGATTCACTATAGAGATTCAGTATAGAGATTCAGTATAGTGATTCACTATAGAGATTCAGTATAGTGATTCAGTATAGAGATTCACTATAGAGATTCAGTATAGAGATTCACTATAGAGATTCACTATAGAGATTCACTATAGAGATTCACTATAGAGATTCACTATAGAGATTCAGTATAGAGATTAAGTATAGTGATTCAGTATAGAGATTCAGTATAGTGATTCAGTATAGAGAATCTGTTTAGAGATATAAAGATTCAGTATAGAGATTCAGTATAGAGATTCATTATAGAGATTCAGTATAGAGATTCAGCATATAGATTCTGTTCACGCCTCATGCAGGCCCATGTGATCTGCTGGCTATTTCAAACCAGAGTCCTCATGTCGATAATTGATTGGCTGAATGTCGTGATTTAGGTGGATATTTATGATCCATTTTAATTATCTAGAGAGTCTTTAAGTGTCTGCCTGTGTGTGTGTGTGTGTGTGTGTGTGTGTGTGTGTGTGTGTGTGTGTGTGTGTGTGTGTGTGTGTGTGTGTGTGTGTGTGTGTGTGTGTGTGCGTGCCTGTGGGTGTGTGTGTGCCTGTGGGTGTGCGTGTGCGTGTGTGCGTGCCTGTGGGTGTGTGTGTGCCTGTGGGTGTGCCTGTGTGTGTGTGTGTGCCTGTGGGTGTGCCTGTGGGTGTGTGTGTGCCTGTGGGTGTGTGTGTGTGTGTGTGTGTGTGTGTGTGTGTGTGTGTGTGTGTGCCTGTGGGTGTGTGTGTCTGAGTCATTTAGACATTTTACATTTAAATTTGCATTTATTCTGATGCAAGATAATTCCTGCAACAACAACAACAACAATTCCTGCCGATCAGTTGATGCTTAATAATGTGTAATATAATAATGTGTAATATAATAATGTGTTATATTATAATGTGTTATTTAATAATGTGTAATATAATAATGTGTAATATAATAATGTGTAATATAATAATGTGTAATATAATAATGTGTAATATAATAATGTGTAATATAATAATGTGTAATATAATAATGTGTAATATAATAATGTGTAATATAATAATGTGTAATATAATAATGTGTAATATAATAATGTGTAATATAATAATGTGTAATATAATAATGTGTAATATAATAATGTGTAATATAATAATGTGTAATATAATAATGTGTAATATAATAATGTGTAATATAATAATGTGTAATATATAATAATGTGTAATATAATAATGTGTAATATAATAATGTGTAATATAATAATGTGTAATATAATAATGTGTAATATAATAATGTGTAATATAATAATGTGTAATATAATAATGTAATATAATAATGTGTAATATAAATGTGTAATAAATAATGTAATATAATAATGTGTAATATAATAATGTGTAATATAATAATGTGTAATATAATAATGTGTAATATAATAATGTGTAATATAATAATGTGTAATATAATAATGTAATGTAATATAATAATGTGTAATATAATAATGTGTAATATAATAATGTGTAATATAATAATGTGTAATATAATAATGTGTAATATAATAATGTGTAATATAATAATGTGTAATATAATAATGTGTAATATAATAATGTGTTATATATAATGTGTAATATAATAATGTGTAATATAATAATGTGTAATATAATAATGTGTATATAATAATGTGTAATATAATAATGTGTAATATAATAATGTGTAATATAATATATAATAATGTGTAATATAATAATGTGTAATATAATAATGTGTAATATAATAATGTGTAATATAATAATGTGTTATATAATAATGTGTAATATAATAATGTGTTATATAATAATGTGTAATATAATAATGTGTTATATAATAATGTGTTATATAATGTGTTGTGTAATATAATAATGTGTAATATAATAATGTGTAATATAATAATGTGTAATATAATAATGTGTAATATAATAATGTGTAATATAATAATGTGTAATATAATAATGTGTAATATAATAATGTGTAATATAATAATGTGTAATATAATAATGTGTTATATAATAATGTGTTATATTATAATGTGTTATTTAATAATGTGTTATATAATAATGTGTAATATAATAATGTGTAATATAATAATGTGTTATATAATATTGTGTAATATAATAATGTGTAATATAATAATGTGTAATATAATAATGTGTAATATAATAATGTGTAATATAATAATGTGTAATATAATAATGTGTAATATAATAATGTGTTATATTATAATGTGTAATATAATAATGTGTTATATAATAATGTGTAATATAATAATGTGTAATATAATAATGTGTAATATAATAATGTGTAATATAATAATGTGTAATATAATAATGTGTTATATAATAATGTGTAATATAATAATGTGTAATATAATAATGTGTAATATAATAATGTGTAATATAATAATGTGTAATATAATAATGTGTTATATAATAATGTGTTATATTATAATGTGTTATTTAATAATGTGTTATATAATAATGTGTAATATAATAATGTGTTATATAATAATGTGTTATATAATATTGTGTAATATAATAATGTGTAATATAATAATGTGTAATATAATAATGTGTAATATAATAATGTGTAATATAATAATGTGTAATATAATAATGTGTAATATAATAATGTGTAATATAATAATGTGTAATATAATAATGTGTTATATAATAATGTGTTATATATAATAATGTGTTATATAATAATGTGTTATATAATAATGTGTTATTTAATAATAATAATGTGTAATATAATAATGTGTAATATAATAATGTGTTATATAATAATGTGTTATATTATAATGTGTTATTTAATAATGTGTTATATAATAATGTGTAATATAATAATGTGTTATATAATAATGTGTTATATAATAATGTGTAATATAATAATGTGTAATATAATAATGTGTTATATAATAATGTGTAATATAATAATGTGTAATATAATAATGTGTAATATAATAATGTGTAATATAATAATGTGTAATATAATAATGTGTTATATAATAATGTGTTATATTATAATGTGTTATTTAATAATGTGTTATATAATAATGTGTAATATAATAATGTGTTATATAATAATGTGTTATATAATATTGTGTTATACAATATTGTGGTATGTAATAATGTAATAATGTGTTATTTAGCCCTTATTTATAGACACTACACATCCATAAGTTCCCATCTACATTACTGTTCACCTGTTATCTGGACCACTGATTACCATATTTTTTTTAATCGGACATAAACCAATCAGTCATCTTTTTCACCCAGGACCTGACAACCCTGGTAGCCAATGGCACAGTCTCCAGCAAGCCCCCTGTCACTCTACGATTGGTCATTCCCGCCAGCCAATGTGGTTCTCTCATCGGGAAGGGCGGCTCCAAAATCAAGGAGATTCGAGAGGTTTGGGTCCCTCTTCTATTATAACCTTAACCCCTGTCTCTCTTCTTCATCTTCCCTCTCTTCCTCATCTTTGCTTCATTGACTTCTCCCTCTTCCTCCTCATCTCCTCTTCCCAATTCTCTCTCCCTTCCTCCCCTTTTCTCTCGTCCCCTTCATCCTCTCTTCATTTGTTCTTTTCTTTATCACACTGATCCGTTGACCAAATGAAAGATAGTCGTCTACTAACTGGTTCTCACCTTCACTTTATTCGTTCCACTTGCTGTAATCACATGGCATGTGATCTTTTAAAGTCCCTACATTTCGTCGACTCCATACCATAAAGCTTGCCAATCCATGTTCATATACTCTGTTGCCTGGCTTCTTGAGCACTTAAAAAGCTAACTGAGGTTCACAGATGAATATGCCTTCATGTGTTGACCTTCAGGGCTTTAAAGATTGGCACAGGAGACTTGCTTCCATCTTCAACACACTCAAAAATGTGTTTGTTTTGTCCCTCAGATGACCGGGGCCCAAATACAGGTGGCCGGGGACCTTCTGCCAAACTCTACGGAGAGAGGAGTGACGATATCTGGAACCCAAGATGCCATTATACAGTGTGTCAAACTCATCTGTACTGTCATTCTGGAGGTACTACATGTTAACTCTGTCTGTTCTGACGTTTTATCACCTGACAGTCACCTGACAAACACCTGACAAACACCTGACAAACACCTGACAAACACCTGACAAACACCTGACAAACACCTGATAAACACCTGACAAACACCTGACAAACACCTGACAAACACCTGACAAACACCTGACAAACACCTGAAAAACACCTGACAAACACCTGACAAACACCTGACAAACACCTGACAAACACCTGACAAACACCTGATAAACACCTGATAAACACCTGACAAACACCTGACAAACACCTGATAAACACCTGACAAACACCTGACAAACACCTGACAAACACCTGACAAACACCTGACAAACACCTGATAAACACCTGACAAACACCTGACAAACACCTGATAAACACCTGACAAACACCTGATAAACACCTGATAAACACCTGACAAACACCTGACAAACACCTGACAAACACCTGACAAACACCTGACAAACACCTGATAAACACCTGATAAACACCTGATAAACACCTGATAAACACCTGACAAACACCTGACAAACACCTGATAAACACCTGATAAACACCTGACAAACACCTGACAAACACCTGACAAACACCTGACAAACACCTGACAAACACCTGACAAACACCTGACAAACACCTGACAAACACCTGACAAACACCTGACAAACACCTGACAAACACCTGACAAACACCTGACAAACACCTGATACACACCTGATACACACCTGACAAACACCTGATAAACACCTGACAAACACCTGACAAACACCTGACAAACACCTGACAAACACCTGACAAACACCTGACAAACACCTGACAAACACCTGACAAACACCTGACAAACACCTGACAAACACCTGATACACACCTGACAAACACCTGACAAACACCTGATAAACACCTGACAAACACCTGACAAACAGAAACAATGTTTATTATTGGTTAGTGGGTTTGTTAGTGACCAACTGGTTTCATCAAAAGGGTTTAGGGTTTTAATCTTTACCAGCCACCGTAAACGTAGAAGGATCAGTGATTAAACACTACTGGAGGAGTATTTGTGAAAGTGTTAAAAGACCTCACACCTGATAAACATGATATATTAATTATTATACATATTATATGACATTTATTTTCATTATCATTATTTTAAAATCCACAGTGCACAAAGTCAACTCACATTTTCTAGAACGTACTGAGAGATCTCTGTGAAAACCGCAGATTCATGTGCCCATGTGAGATACAATCTAGCAGTAATGTCATATCGTAAACCTTCTTATCAGACTCTTACGAGCTAGCTTATCACGGCCGGTCGATTAGCCGAAACACAAGCAAAGAGAGAAATATACATCAAAGTATTTAGGAGCTCATTGTAATTTCAGACACCTTAATCTCTGCTGGAGGAAATCCAGATATTATCGAAGCCGTGTGAAATCAAAGTGTTTCAAGGAAACATTTACTGCATCGTAATGCTTATTTCTTTATCCTTATCGAGTCACCGCAAAAGGAGGTTGTTCCTTTGTTCATGGTTGCCAATAGTGATTGTATTTTTTATACAAATCTAGTCCGCTTGACCCCTCTGATGAAATGCTATTTCTATATATTTATGTATATGTACAGTGCCTATTGAAACATGTAGACAACTTATTTACTATCAAATGAAAGGGTTACTGTGCCAAAACCTTCCACTGGCACTGTATATTTATATTTCCTCTGTAAATATGTACGCACATGTACTTTACATCTATAAATAGTATATATATATATATATATATATAGATAGATATATATATAGATAGATATAAACATATGTATATATACAGTGAAGGTAGAAAGTATTTGATCCCCTGGTGATTTCTACATGACCAGTCTACCATTTTAGAGAGTTAGGGTTTCTACTCAGGGAAATAAGTATTTGAACCTGTTGCAAAACATGACTTATTACTTGGTGGCAAAACCCATATATATATAAATATATAAGTGAAACCGTAATGACTTGGATAGGATCTGGGATATATATGACATACTGTTTCCAGAGACTAGAGAAAAAGTTCAAAGTATTTAAAAATTAAATTGTATTTGAAGCCTGGTCTGTTGTTCCAGCTAACATCTGACCTTTGGCCAAATAGTCCAATTTTACTCTCAATTGTGATATTTTGTTTAACACAAAGCCGTACTGCTTCCCCCTCCAGTCACCGCCGAAGGGAGCCACTATTCCATACCGACCAAGCCCTCCCCCTGGGGCTGTAATGATCTCTGGAAACCAGGTGATAACCCCTTTACATAACCCAGACACAATGTAAAATATATGAAACACAACATGACACACACGTAACACACATCAATAACTCTAAGACACACACCACACACCTGACAAAACTCACACAACGCAGTCCCAAATTGCTTCTGGGTCATTTGACTTTTAATATCAAACAACGTGTCTCCATCTGTTCTGCCGGAGTTCAGGACCGGCAGTTACTGAGCAGAAAATTGATTAATTGTGATCATTAAAGCAAATCTGCCTAAAAGCTCCAAAAAAACAGAGCTGATGCTAAAAATAGAATAACCTTTTTGACCTGTGATTAATTTTTTTTTAATGAAAAGGTAACTACACTTACCTGAAAATTATACTTTTTTAAGGACCGTAAAGTTTTTTACAAAATGTATTGATCTACATAATCCCAGTGAGCAGAAGACAAAAAATACACAATGTATGCAATGAAAATAGACTTTGTTTTTCTTATGCCGAAAGAAATAGAACAATTCTTTAATGAGCTCTCGAAATTTGGTCTGATTTGGTCTTAATTATATGGGTACAGGGGTGAGTCATCAGACCAAGACCCAAACACCTGTCTAGATCCAAACACCTGTCTAGATCCAAACACCTGTCTAGATCCAAACACCTATCTAGATCCAAACACCTGTCTAGATCCAAACACTTGTCTAGATCCAAACACCTGTCTAGATCCAAACACCTGTCTAGATCCAAACACCTGTCTAGATCCAAACACCTGTCTAGATCCAAACACCTGTCTAGATCCAAACACCTGTCTAGATCCAAACACCTTTCTAGATCCAAACACCTGTCTAGATCCAAACACCTGTCTAGATCCAAACACCTGTCTAGATCCAAACACCTGTCTAGATCCAAACACCTGTCTAGATCCAAACACCTGTCTAGATCCAAACACCTGTCTAGATCCAAACACCTGTCTAGATCCAAACACCTGTCTAGATCCAAACACCTGTCTAGATCCAAACACCTGTCTAGATCCAAACACCAAGGATCAGTGCTCTGGAAATCGTTACGAACCAATGTCCAAATGGAACATTCCAGACCACTGGCAACCTGAACTGACAGAAAGATGAAGACCCTCAGGGTTACATCAGTAAATTGAAGGATCTCTAGCCAAAATCAACCTAGGTGAACAAAATAACTTTCAGAAAGAGACTGCAGTCCTGAATGGCAAATCAGGAAGGAAGAGGACCTCTGTTCTCATAGAATAATATGAATAATAAAGAGAAAAGCAGTGATAACAATATGCTCTGGACCAATGTGTTAGCTGTTTGTTATGTATGTTATTAGATTTAATGATATTGATACAGAGTTCATATTATCAGATTCAATCCGTGTTGGAGTAAGACTGCTTGAGATTGAAAACCTTTGAAATATATGATCTTCTATTTTTAAGTTTAACAAGTAATTGTCTGTCTGTGTTTGAAGGTGTTTGAAGCTTCTGAGTATGGATCACATCCCCTCTTTCAGGTGACCCAGGGAGGACTGGACCTTCAACAAGTAAGTCTACTATAATCTGGGTCAGAACGCCTGTCCCTCTCTGGTCCCTCTCTGGTCCCTTTCTGGTCCCTGTCTAGGCCCTGTCTGGTCCCTCTCTGGTCCCTCTCTGGTCCCTGTCTGGTCCCTGTCTAGGCCCTGTCTGGTCTTTGTTTGGTCCCTGTCCGGTCCCTGTCTGGTCTTTGTTTGGTCCCTGTCTGGTCCCTCTCTGGTCCCTGTCTGGTCCCTTTCTGGTCCCTCTCTGGTCCCTTTCTGGTCCCTCTCTGGTCACTGTCTAGTCCCTCTCTGGTCCCTGTCTGGTCTTTGTTTGGTCCCTGTCTGGTCCCTCTCTGGTCCCTGTCTGGTCCCTCTCTGGTCCCTTTCTGGTCCCTCTCTGGTCCCTGTCTGGTCCCTGTCTGGTCCCTGTCTTGTCCCTGTCTGGTCCCTGTTTGGTCCCTGTCTTGTCCCTGTCTGGTCCCTGTCTTGTCCCTGTCTGGTCCCTGTCTGGTCCCTGTCTGGTCCCTGTCTTGTCCCTCTCTGGTCCCTCTCTGGTCCCTGTCAGGTCTTTCTTTGGTCCCTGTCTGGTCCCTGTCCGGTCCCTGTCTGGTCTTTGTTTGGTCCCTGTCTGGTCCCTCTCTGGTCCCTGTCTGGTCCCTCTCTGGTCCCTCTCTGGTCCCTGTCTGGTCTTTCTTTGGTCCCTGTCTGGTCCCTGTCCGGTCCCTGTCTGGTCTTTGTTTGGTCCCTTTCTGGTCCCTCTCTGGTCCCTGTCTGGTCCCTCTCTGGTCCCTGTCTGGTCCCTGTCTGGTCCCTTTCTGGTCCCTCTCTGGTCCCTGTCTGGTCCCTCTCTGTTCCCTGTCTGGTCCCTGTCTGGTCCCTGTCTGGTCCCTGTCTTGTCCCTGTCTGGTCCCTGTCTGGTCCCTGTCCACTTTAGAGAGGTTAACTCACATTTCTGGTACAATAAATATTGGAATATCTGACCAGTTTTGTACTGCATCATGATGTTCCTTTCTGCCCTGTAGACGTATGCTCTACAGAACCAATATGGAATCCCACATTCAGAGGTAAGAATTATCCTGACAATTAGGAACACATTCATTCTATATATTCTATATATTTCATTTAGAATATTTACTTTAATGTTCTTACACCCTGCCATCTGCCATCCCTCTTGCCTTTCTCTCTCCTTCCCTCCTTGCCTCCTTGCCTCCCTCCTTTGCCTCCCTCCTTGCCTCCTTGCCTCCCTCCTTGCCTCCCTCCTTGCCTCCCTCCTTGCCTCCCTCCTTACCTCCTTGTCCCACGGTCCGTTTGGCTGCCAGTTGGCCAAGCTTCACCAGTTGTCCATGCAGCAGCAGGCTGTCCAGATGAACCAACAGCAGGCCAACTCTGTCATGCCTGGTACGTACTGCCCCCTGGGGATGCTGGGTACTCAGGGGATTGCTTCCTGGGGATGCTGGGTACTCAGGGGATTGCTTCCTGGGGATGCTGGGTACTCAGGGGATTACTTCCTGGGGATGCTGGGTACTCAGGGGATTACTTCATGGGGATGCTGGGTACTCAGGGGATTACTTCCTGGGGATGCTGGGTACTCAGGGGATTGCTTCCTGGGGATGCTGGGTACTCAGGGGATTGCTTCCTGGGGATGCTGGGTACTCAGGGGATTACTTCCTGGGGATGCTGGGTACTCAGGGGATTACTTCATGGGGATGCTGGGTACTCAGGGGATTACTTCCTGGGGATGCTGGGTACTCAGGGGATTACTTCCTGGGGATGCTGGGTACTCAGGGGATTACTTCATGGGGATGCTGGGTACTCAGGGGATTACTTCCTGGGGATGCTGGGTACTCAGGGGATTACTTCCTGGGGATGCTGGGTACTCAGGGGATTATTTCCTGGGGATGCTGGGTACTCAGGGGATTGCTTCCTGGGGATGCTGGGTACTCAGGGTATTACTTCCTGGGGATGCTGGGTACTCAGGGGATTACTTCCTGGGGATGCTGGGTACTCAGGGGATTACTTCCTGGGGATAATGGGTACTCAGGGGATTACTTCCTGGGGATAATGGGTACTAAGGGGATTACTTCCTGGGGATGCTGGGTACTCAGGGGATTACTTCCTGGGGATGCTGGGTAATCAGATAAGAGAGGGAGACACAGGTGGGGAAAAAGAGAGGGAGACAAAGAGAAAAGGGGAGAGAGAAGGTGAGAGAAGCTGAGAGAAGCTGAGAGAAGGTGAGAGAAGGTGAGAGAAAGTGGAGAGTTTTGACAGCACTTAGTTGGAGTGCCTATAAAGACATTCCAGTAACTATTGTTTCTAGAATACTTTTATTTTGTAGTGTTCTCTAGAATAGCTCTCCTCTGTTGTTTCTAGAATACTTTTGTGTTGTAGTGTTCTATAGAATAGCTCTCCTCTGTTGTTTCTAGAATACTTTTATTTTGTAGTGTTCTCTAGAATAGCTCTCCTCTGTTGTTTCTAGAATACTTTTATTTTGTAGTGTTCTCTAGAATAGCTCTCCTCTGTTGTTTCTAGAATACTTTTATGTTGTAGTGTTCTATAGAATAGCTCTCCTCTGTTGTTTCTAGAATACTTTTATTTTGTAGTGTTCTCTAGAATAGCTCTCCTCTGTTGTTTCTAGAATACTTTTATTTTGTAGTGTTCTCTAGAATAGCTCTCCTCTGTTGTTTCTAGAATACTTTTATGTTGTAGTGTTCTATAGAATAGCTCTCCTCTGTTGTTTCTAGAATACTTTTATTTTGTAGTGTTCTATAGAATAGCTCTCCTCTGTTGTTTCTAGAATACTTTTATTTTGTAGTGTTCTCTAGAATAGCTCTCCTCTGTTGTTTCTAGAATACTTTTATGTTGTAGTGTTCTATAGAATAGCTCTCCTCTATTGTTTCTAGAATACTTTTATTTTGTAGTGTTCTCTAGAATAGCTATCCTCTGTTGTTTCTAGAATACTTTTATTTTGTAGTGTTCTCTAGAATAGCTCTCCTCTGTTGTTTCTAGAATACTTTTATTTTGTAGTGTTCTCTAGAATAGCTCTCCTCTGTTGTTTCTAGAATACTTTTATTTTGTAGTGTTCTCTAGAATAGCTCTCCTCTGTTGTTTCTAGAATACTTTTATGTTTTAGTGTTCTATAGAATAGCTCTCCTCTGTTGTTTCTAGAATACTTTTATTTTGTAGTGTTCTCTAGAATAGCTCTCCTCTGTTGTTTCTAGAATACTTTTATTTTGTAGTGTTCTCTAGAATAGCTCTCCTCTGTTGTTTCTAGAATATTTTTATGTTGTAGTGTTCTATAGAATAGCTCTACTCTATTGTTTCTAGAATACTTTTATTTTGTAGTGTTCTCTAGAATAGCTCTCCTCTGTTGTTTCTAGAATACTTTTATTTTGTAGTGTTCTCTAGAATAGCTCTCCTCTGTTGTTTCTAGAATACTTTTATTGTGTAGTGTTCTCTAGAATAGCTCTCCTCTGTTGTTTCTAGAATACTTTTATTTTGTAGTGTTCTCTAGAATAGCTCTCCTCTGTTGTTTCTAGAACACTTTTATTTTGTAGTGTTCTCTAGAATAGCTCTCCTCTGTTGTTTCTAGAACACTTTTATTTTGTAGTGTTCTCTAGAATAGCTCTCCTCTGTTGTTTCTAGAACACTTTTATTTTGTAGTGTTCTCTAGATTAGCTCTCCTCTGTTGTTTCTAGAACACTTTTATTTTGTAGTGTTCTCTAGAATAGCTCTCCTCTCTCAGGGATATAACTCTCATTTCCCAAATGTCTCCCTAAATCCCTCCAAACTGCTTTACTTTAGACCACGGCCAATAAGGCTCACCAGCACTACGGAGTAATTAGGGTGTAGTTGTGGACCTGCCCATAATCTGTCCAGAAGTCAAAGGGAGCTTAAAGCTTTTCTCCTTCCTTCTTTATCCACCTCATTCACTCTCTACCTCCTCTCCTTTTCTTAACTCCCTCCTTCACTCTCTACCTTATATATCTACTATATTATAACTGTGTGATCTCCTATATTATAACTGTGTGATCTCCTATATTATAACTGACTGTGTGATCTCCTATATTATAACTGACTGTGTGATCTCCTATATTATAACTGACTGTGTGATCTCCTATATTATAACTGTGTGATCTCCTATATTATAACTGACTGTGTGATCTCCTATATTATAACTGTGTGATCTCCTATATTATAACTGTGTGATCTCCTATATTATAACTGACTGTGTGATCTCCTATATTATAACTGACTGTGTGATCTCCTATATTATAACTGTGTGATCTCCTATATTATAACTGACTGTGTGATCTCCTATATTATAACTGTGTGATCTCCTATATTATAACTGACTGTGTGATCTCCTATATTATAACTGACTGTGTGATCTCCTATATTATAACTGTGTGATCTCCTATAATATAACTGACTGTTTGATCTCTTTAGGGTTTAGTTACCTCTATATTATAACTGACTGTGTGATCTCTTTAGGGTTTAGTTACCTTTATATTATAACTGACTGTGTGATCTCCTATATTATAACTGTGTGATCTCCTATAATATAACTGACTGTGTGATCTCCTATATTATAACTGTGTGATCTCCTATATTATAACTGACTGTGTGATCTCTTTAGGGTTTAGTTACCTCTATATTATAACTGACTGTGTGATCTCTTTAGGGTTTAGTTATCTCTCTGTCTTTCCAGCAGGAATTGAATCGAATTCTCAGACCACTTCACAGGAGCTGCTCATCCCGAATGACGTAAGGACACCTGCTTAAGAAACCTCCACCTAACACACACACACACACATAAGAAACCTTCACCTAACACACACACACACACACATAAGAAACCTCCACCTGACACACACACACATAAGAAACCTCCACCTAACACACACACACACATAAGAAACCTCCACCTAACACACACACACACATAAGAAACCTCCACCTAACACACACACACACACATAAGAAACCTCCACCTGACACACACACACACACAAATAAGAAACCTCCACCTAACACACACACACACATAAAAAACCTCCACCTAACACACACACACACACATAAGAAACCTCCACTTAACGCACACACACACATAAGAAACCTCCACCTAACACACACACACACATAAGAAACCTCCACCTAACACACACACACACATAAGAAACCTCCACCTAACGCACACACACACACACACACACTTAAGAAGCTTCCAAATAACACACACACAGAAAAAAGCCTCCACTTCAAAGATTCCTCCTGTAAAAATGCCTGAAAACCCAGATGATTACGTTGGTGTTAGTTGGGTTTTGTATTCTCTTTCTCTCTGTCCTGCTCTCTCTTTTCCTCCACTCCCATATCCCACTCTCTTTCTGTCACTCCGTTTAACTCCTTTTTTCTCCTCTCTCTCTCTTGTTATAGAAGGAGAATAGAAACTTGGGGATTATGATAGATAGAATGGGTGTAAATAAAGAGTGGAAAAGATAACAAAAGCCTTATCTGGGTGGTGTGTGTGTGTGTGTGTGTGTGTGTGTGTGTGTGTGTGTGTGTGTGTGTGTGTGTGTGTGTGTGTGTGTGTGTGTGTGTGTGTGCGTGTGCGTGTGCGTGTGTGCGTGCGTGCGTGCGTAGGTAGGTATGTTTCCTGTCTCTGCACCGTGACACAAGCCCCTTATCCAGGAATGCATCACAGGCTTGGTCTTATCTGTGTCAGTGAGAATATCCAGACACACACATCACTCACACTGGCACACACACACACACACACACACACACTGACAGACAGACACACACACACACAGACACACTGACACACACTCACACACACACACTCACACAGATACACTGACACACACACACATATGTTTTAACCCTGTCCTCTCTTTTTCAGCTCATTGGATCCATTATAGGACGGCAGGGTACTAAGATCAATGAAATCCGCCAGGTATCTGGTGCTCAGATAAAGATTGGCAGTCAACTGGACAGCACTAGTGACAGACATGTGATCATTAGTGGATCTCCTATTTCCATCAACCTGGCCCAATACCTTATTACCTCATGGTAAGAGCTCTCACACCGCAAATATAGCCCAGTATAGTACAGCCCAACATAGTACATTATACTACAGCCCAGCATAGTACAGCCTAGTGGAGCACAGTCTAGTACAGCCCAGCCTAGTACAATGTACTACAGCCCAGCATAATAGAGCCCAGCATAGTACAATATAGTTCAGGCCAGCCTAGTGCAGCCCAGCCTAGTACAATAAACTGCAGCCCATCATTTTACAGCCCAGCGTGCGGAGCCCAACATAGTACAGCCTAGTGGAGCAGAGTATAGAACAGCCCAGCATAGTACAGCCCAGCTTAATACAATATACTACAGCCCAGCAAAGTACAATATACTACAGCCCAGAAAAGTTCAGCCCAGCATAGCACAGCCTAGTGGAGCACATTATAGTACAGACAAGCGGATCACAGAATAGCACAGCTCAGCATAGTACAGCCCAGCATAGCACTGTACAGTACAGCCCAGAATAATTCAGAATAGTATATATTTACTACAAACATTTGATACTTTTGTTACTTGACATATTTTACCCTGTGTATACTAGAAACATTTAATTAATTCACATTTGACATATTGTACCCCATATTTACTACAAACATTTGATGAATTTTTATCTGACATATTTTACCCCGTATTTACTACAAACATTTGATTGTTTTTTTATCTGACATATTTTACCCCGTATTTACTACAAACATTTGATTGTTTTTTTATCTGACATATTTTACCCCGTATGTACTAGAAACTTTTAATTAAACTTTTAATTGAATTAATTAATTCAAATTTGACATATTGTACCCCATATTTATTACAAATATTTGATAATTTTTTTATCTGACATATTTTATCCCGTATTTACTACACATATTTTTTATTTTTTTTGACATATTTTACTCCGTATTTGCTACAAACAATTAATTATTTCACATTGTACAAATTGTACCCCATATATCATACCCGTGGTATACTATATCAAATGCCACGTCTGTCAGCCAATAATATCATACCCGTGGTATACTATATCATATACCACGTCTGTTAGCCAATAATATACCTGTGGTATACTATATCAAATACCACGTCTGTCAGCCAATAATATCATACCTGTGGTATACTATATCATATACCACGTCTGTCAGCCAATAATATCATACCTGTGGTATACTATATCATATACCACGTCTGTCAGCCAATAATATCATACCTGTGGTATACTATATCATATGCCACGTCTGTCAGCCAATAATATACCTGTGGTATACTATATCAAATACCACGTCTGTCAGCCAATAATATACCTGTGGTATACTATATCAAATACCACGTCTGTCAGCCAATAATATCATACCTGTGGTATACTATATCAAATACCACGTCTGTCAGCCAATAATATCATACCTGTGGTATACTATATCATATGCCACGTCTGTCAGCCAATAATATCATACCTGTGGTATACTATATCATATACCACGTCTGTTAGCCAATAATATCATACCTGTGGTATACTATATCATATGCTACGTCTGTCAGCCAATAATATACCTGTGGTATACTATATCATATACCACGTCTGTCAGCCAATAATATCATACCTGTGGTATACTATATCATATGCCACGTCTGTCAGCCAATAATATACCTGTGGTATACTATATCAAAATACCACGTCTGTCAGCCAATAATATCATACCTGTGGTATACTATATCATATACCACGTCTGTCAGCCAATAATATACCTGTGGTATACTAAATCAAATACCACGTCTGTCAGCCAATAATATCATACCTGTGGTATACTATATCATATGCCACGTCTGTCAGCCAATAATATCATACCTGTGGTATACTATATCATATACCACGTCTGTTAGCCAATAATATCATACCTGTGGTATACTATATCATATACCACGTCTGTCAGCCAATAATATCATACCTGTGGTATACTATATCATATACCACGTCTGTCAGCCAATAATATCATACCTGTGGTATACTATATCATATACCACGTCTGTCAGCCAATAATATCATACCTGTGGTATACTATATCATATACCACGTCTGTCAGCCAATAATATCATACCTGTGGTATACTATATCATATACCACGTCTGTCAGCCAATCAACATTCATGACAGTTTTAGCCTTGTTCCATCAAAGTTATACTCAACAAATTAGTATCAGTGATTCAGTATATATACATATATATGTTTATGCATACATATATATTAATGTATATATAACAAATTGCATTGTCTCCTTAAGCATTAAAAGACATTCCAGATGAATTACAATATTTGTGCATATAATTTAAATATGTACATTCGACCATTTGCAGAATAAGTAAAAACCTAATGACCTTTGACCTTATTTGTGTTCCCTTACCCAAGCCCCAACCCAAGCCATCACCCTGACTTATAGCCCCCCACTCCCCCCATGAGTGCCAAGACAGACCCCTCCCTCAAATAATCTGTTGCAACCTCCAGAAAAACACACCTCTTTTATAATTTTAATTTGATCTCCTTTTTCATTTTATTTCTTTGTTTAACATGTCGTTTATTTATTTAACCTTCTAACCCTCTCCATACTCCCTTCCTCTTCCTCCTCCTTCCTACCTGGTCCTCCCTCCACCTCCTCTCCCCCCTTTTCTACATCTCCTCATCCTATCCCCCTGTCCAGTTTAGAGACGGCCAAATCTACCGCTCAGTCTTCCTCCATGTCGACCCCTGCTGACATCACCATGGCCTTCACCCAACAACCCTCCCCAGCCTCCTCTTCCTCAGCCGCTGCTGCCGCGGCGACCCTGGCTGCCATGGGCTGTCCCGGCATGTCCCTCCCCCACGCCCCAGGTCCCATGATGGGCACGCACCCCTATGTTCTCCCCCTGTCCACTCTCCTCGGGATGCAGTCCATGAAATCCATCCAGTCCATGCCGTTCCTGGCTCTCTCCAACACGGCCACTTCTGCAGCAGCAGGAGCTCAGCCCCAGATCTCGTACACCACCAAGATCCCCTCTGCCAATGGGATCGGGAAGAAACCTGAGAGGCACAAGTTTGCTCCGTACTGAGGATGGAGGCTCCATCTCCTGCGCCATCTCCTGTCTCTCTCCAGCTCTCATCATCTACCAAAGAAGTGAGAACAGGGGGGAGGTGGCTGAATGGCAGAGAGGCTGTTCTGATTGGTTCTCCCCCTAATCCCTGTTCTTCCCAGAGAGGCTGTTCTGATTGGTTCTGGCCCTAATCCATCCATTTACTGAAGGAGGACCATAGGATTGGCCCATATATATATATAGCTATATTTATGTTGTATGATTGGCCCATATATATATATAGCTATATTTATGTTATAGGATTGGCTCATATATATATAGCTATATTTATGTTATAGGATTGGCTCATATAGATAGCTATATTTATGTTGTATGATTGGCTCATATATATAGCTATATTTATGTTATAGGATTGGCTCATATAGATAGCTATATTTATGTTGTATGATTGGCTCATATATATAGCTATATTTATGTTATAGGATTGGCTCATATAGATAGCTATATTTATGTTGTATGATTGGCTCATATATATAGCTATATTTATGTTGTAGGATTGGCTCATATAGATAGCTATATTTATGTTATAGGATTGGCTCATATATATAGCTATATTTATGTTATAGGATTGGCTCATATAGATAGCTATATTTATGTTGTAGGATTGGCTCATATATATATAGCTATATTTATGTTATAGGATTGCTCATATATATAGATAGCTATATTTATGTTATAGGATTGGCTCATATAGATAGATAGCTATATTTATGTTATAGGATTGGCTCATATAGATAGCACCGTGCAGATACAGTGATGATACAGTGCAGATACAGTGATGATACAGTGCAGATACAGGACAGATACAGTGATGATACAGTGCAGATACAGTGATGATACAGTGCAGATACAGGACAGATACAGTGATGATACAGTGCAGATACAGGACAGATACAGTGATGATACAGTGCAGATACAGGACAGATACAGTGATGATACAGTGCAGATACAGGACAGATACAGTGATGATACAGTGCAGATACAGGACAGATACAGTGATGATACAGTGCAGATACAGGACAGATACAGTGATGATACAGTGCAGATACAGTGATGATACAGTGCAGATACAGGACAGATACAGTGATGATACAGTGCAGATACAGGACAGATACAGTGATGATACAGTGCAGATACAGGACAGATACAGTGATGATACAGTGCAGATACAGTGATGATACAGTGCAGATACAGGACAGATACAGTGATGATACAGTGCAGATACAGGACAGATACAGTGATGATACAGTGCAGATACAGGACAGATACAGTGATGATACAGTGCAGATACAGGACAGATACAGTGATGATACAGTGCAGATACAGGACAGATACAGTGATGATACAGTGCAGATACAGTGCAGATACAGTGCAGATTCCATGTCAGCAACAAATCCTGTGATTGTTTTTGGATTATTATCAATGGAAATATGTATGAGTTGATGGATTTATCACTAGGGTAACCGTAACCAGGGTAACCAGGTCAGAAATGGATGGAAATGACCAACTTCAGAAGCCTTTTCAAACCTCAAAGAAATCACTACACCCTCTGTTTCACCCTCTGTTTGACCTTTTGTTTGCCACGACCCTCTGATTGACCTTCTGTTTGACCCTCTGATTGACCTGACCCTCAGTTCCTTCCTGAATACAACTTCCTGTTTTGTTTAATATATTTAAAGAATGACTGTGTAAAGACAAACCAGTTTTTAAGAATGAAAATAGATCAAAAAGCTCTCTTTCTGCGTTGTTACGTTTGATGTTTTGTCACGTTTTATTTTAAATGTTGTTTAATTTATTTAATTTATTATGATGAGTATTACTTTTACGATAAAATGTTATCTTTTTTATGAAAACAGGAACAACTACTAAGACTACTAGTCATTTTCTTCAATCCAGTTTTTCTTCCAAGTTTTGAATCAAGGTATTCCTTCCTGTTTCTCACAACAAAACTGGTTTCTTCTTCTATGGCAATGTTTTTAATAATCGTATGTATTTACTGAATAGACAAAATAATCCAATCCTAAGTAAATATATATTTTGCCAAATGAAAGGTTTGAGTATTTCAAACTGTCTTATTTGAACAGCTAAACCTCTCAGGACTTATTTGAGAGATCAGGGATTCGTTTGTCATCACAGCTATCAGACAGAACCCATGTATGACTGATGCTAGAAGCTAATGCTACATGTTAACTCAACACACACACACACACAGAGCCCATGTATGACTGATGCTAGAAGCTAATGCTACATGTTAAATCAACACACACACACACACACAGAACCCATGTATGACTGATGCTAGAAGCTAATGCTACATGTTAACTCAACACACACACACGCAGAACCCATGTATGACTGATGCTAGAAGCTAATGCTACATGTTAACTCAACACACACACACACACACACAGAGCCCATGTATGACTGATGCTAGAAGCTAATGCTACATGTTAAATCAACACATTGTAACTGATGCTAGAAGCTAATGCTACATGTTAACTCAACACACACACACACAGAGAACCCATGTATGGCTAATGCTAGAAGCTAATGCTACATGTTAACTCAACACACACACACGCAGAACCCATGTATGACTGATGCTAGAAGCTAATGCTACATGTTAACTCAACACACACACACACACAGAGCCCATGTATGACTGATGCTAGAAGCTAATGCTACATGTTAACTCAACACACACACACACACACACAGAACCCATGTATGACTAATGCTAGAAGCTAATGCTACATGTTAACTCAACACACACACACACAGAACCCATGTAATACTGATGTATGTATGATGCTAGAAGCTAATGCTACATTTTAACTCAACATATTGTAACTGATGCTAGAAGCTAATGCTACATGTTAACTCAACACACACACACAGAACCCATGTATGACGGATGCTAGAAGCTAATGCTACATGTTAACTCAACACATTGTAACTGATGCTAGAAGCTAATGCTACATGTTAACTCAACACACACACTGGAACACAAACACACACTGGAACACACACACACACTGGAACAATACACTGGAACACACACACACGGGAACACACACTGGCACAATAACACACACTGGAACACAAACACACACTGGAACACACACACACACACTGGAACAATACACTGGAACACACACACACGGGAACACACACTGGCACAATAACACACACGGGAACAATAACACACACTGGAACACACACACACTAGAACACACACAAATACACTGGCACAATAACACACACTGGAACACACACACACTAGAACACAAACACACTGGAACACACATTGGAATACACAAACACTGGAACACACACACATTAGAACACACAAACACTGGAACACACACACATTGGAACACACAAACACTGGAACACACACACATTGGAACACACACACACTGGAACACACACACACTGGAACACACACACACACATTGGAACACACACACATTGGAACACAGAAACACTGGAACACACACACACTGGAACACACACACACTGGAACAAAGACCTGGCTCCCATTTCACTTCCAGTAGACGGGCTCATTGCATTCCCAGCCTGTGTAGCTAAATGGGTATATGCTATATGCAGTGTGGAATACAAGCAATACTGCACTTGGCCAGCAGGCCTAAAGAATAAAACCACAAGTATTATCATCATCAATACTAATACTGCAAACTCATTTCAATAATCATTCATAATGGCTCCTGTCTCTAGATATCTCTCACGGGTCTGTGTACTTGCTCAGAAACGTTTTGTGTTGGTTTTTATAAATATTCCGTATATATGAAGTTACTTATTTTTATAAAACCCAGAGGATGTAACATGAATGGAAATTACTGTGGCCAATTACTAGTAAACAACTCCATCATAATGTGGGTTCTCAATGGCTCTCCGTTCACTACATAGTGTGCAAAACGAGTGCACCATATTTGGGACACACCCTTTATTTATTTGTCTTTTCAAAATGTCTCTCACTTGTTCATTTGGAGTTCAACTTGAATTGATGTCTATGCAAAACATCTGTTGATTAGAGTAGAACTGAGAAACACACACACGCACACACACACCAATGCAGACACCTAACACCTACAAACGTCCAACCTAAAGCTGTTAAATCATAAGTTGATACAACTAACCATTATTTGACAACCATTTGGTCGAGGGTTTGTGCCATTACAGTTTGTACCACAAGCATTTCTTCACACACAAACTAAGTTTGCTGATTTTTGCTGCAAACGTAAAGCCTGTAGCATGACAATAATACTGTATCATCAATAAATGGGACGCAAGATATCTGTAAGCATTCCCATGTTTTCCAGAAATTCCAGTTGGAAGACCGAAACCTCAGAGAAACTTTGAGAAATGTGCAAATGTCTGGCTTTGTTTCCTAGCCTTATGAACATTTAAAATGAATGCTCTCATTCCAATTCTTTATTAATATACATGTACATTTCTATAAAAAATTACATTAATACAATACAATTTGCACTTAAACATATGCGATTCTGTTTCAATGGCGAATAATCTATATCAACATATTCTGTACATTAACACCTCACCATTTTTTTATTGTTTCTCAGAGGAAATGTTTTTGTCATTTGTATCTATCTGATGTTTTTGTGATTCTCTGTTGTTTCTTGCCGTTCTAATAAATAAATAATTACAATACGTATCGACTGCATTTTTGTCTCCCAGACAGTCAAAACACAGCCAGAACACATGTCCCAGACAGTCAGAACACAGCCAGAACACATGTCCCAGACAGTCAGAACACATGTCCCAGACAGTCAGAACACAGCCAGAACACATGTCCCAGACAGTCAGAACACAGTCAAAACACATGTCCCAGACAGTCAGAACACAGCCAGAACACATGTCCCAGACAGTCAGAACACATGTCCCAGACAGTCAGAACACAGCCAGAACACATGTCCCAGACAGTCAGAACACAGCCAGAACACATGTCCCAGACAGTCAGAACACAGCCAGAACACATGTCCCAGACAGTCAAAACACAGCCAGAACACATGTCCCAGACAGTCAAAACACAGCCAGAACACATGTCCCAGACAGTCAAAACACAGCCAGAACACATGTCCCAGACAGTCAAAACACAGCCAGAACACATGTCCCAGACAGTCAGAACACAGCCAGAACACATGTCCCAGACAGTCAGAACACAGCCAGAACACATGTCCCAGACAGTCAGAACACAGCCAGAACACATGTCCCAGACAGTCAGAACACAGCCAGAACACATGTCCCAGACAGTCAAAACACAGCCAGAACACATGTCCCAGACAGTCAGAACACAGCCAGAACACATGTCCCAGACAGTCAGAACACAGCCAGAACACATGTCCCAGACAGTCAGAACACAGCCAGAACACATGTCCCAGACAGTCAAAACACAGCCAGAACACATGTCCCAGACAGTCAAAACACAGCCAGAACACATGTCCCAGACAGTCAGAACACAGCCAGAACACATGTCCCAGACAGTCAGAACACAGCCAGAACACATGTCCCAGACAGTCAGAACACAGCCAGAACACATGTCCCAGACAGTCAGAACACAGCCAGAACACATGTCCCAGACAGTCAAAACACAGCCAGAACACATGTCCCAGACAGTCAGAACACAGCCAGAACACATGTCCCAGACAGTCAGAACACAGCCAGAACACATGTCCCAGACAGTCAGAACACAGCCAGAACACATGTCCCAGACAGTCAAAACACAGCCAGAACACATGTCCCAGACAGTCAAAACACAGCCAGAACACATGTCCCAGACAGTCAGAACACAGCCAGAACACATGTCCCAGACAGTCAGAACACAGCCAGAACACATGTCCCAGACAGTCAGAACACAGCCAGAACACATGTCCCAGACAGTCAGAACACAGCCAGAACACATGTCCCAGACAGTCAAAACACAGCCAGAACACATGTCCCAGACAGTCAGAACACAGCCAGAACACATGTCCCAGACAGTCAAAACACAGCCAGAACACATGTCCCAGACAGTCAGAACACAGCCAGAACACATGTCCCAGACAGTCAGAACACAGCCAGAACACATGTCCCAGACAGTCAGAACACAGCCAGAACACATGTCCCAGACAGTCAAAACACAGCCAGAACACATGTCCCAGACAGTCAAAACACAGCCAGAACACATGTCCCAGACAGTCAGAACACAGCCAGAACACATGTCCCAGACAGTCAGAACACAGCCAGAACACATGTCCCAGACAGTCAGAACACAGCCAGAACACATGTCCCAGACAGTCAGAACACAGCCAGAACACATGTCCCAGACAGTCAAAACACAGCCAGAACACATGTCCCAGACAGTCAGAACACAGCCAGAACACATGTCCCAGACAGTCAGAACACAGCCAGAACACATGTCCCAGACAGTCAGAACACAGGCAGAACACATGTCCCAGACAGTCAAAACACAGCCAGAACACATGTCCCAGACAGTCAGAACACAGCCAGAACACATGTCCCAGACAGTCAGAACACATGTCCCAGACAGTCAGAACACAGCCAGAACACATGTCCCAGACAGTCAGAACACAGTCAAAACACATGTCCCAGACAGTCAGAACACAGCCAGAACACATGTCCCAGACAGTCAGAACACAGCCAGAACACATGTCCCAGACAGTCAGAACACAGCCAGAACACATGTCCCAGACAGTCAAAACACAGCCAGAACACATGTCCCAGACAGTCAGAACACAGCCAGAACACATGTCCCAGACAGTCAAAACACAGCCAGAACACATGTCCCAGACAGTCAAAACACAGCCAGAACACATGTCCCAGACAGTCAGAACACAGCCAGAACACATGTCCCAGACAGTCAAAACACAGCCAGAACACATGTCCCAGACAGTCAAAACACAGCCAGAACACATGTCCCAGACAGTCAGAACACAGCCAGAACACATGTCCCAGACAGTCAAAACACAGCCAGAACACATGTCCCAGACAGTCAAAACACAGCCAGAACACATGTCCCAGACAGTCAGAACACAGCCAGAACACATGTCCCAGACAGTCAAAACACAGCCAGAACACATGTCCCAGACAGTCAAAACACAGCCAGAACACATGTCCCAGACAGTCAGAACACAGCCAGAACACATGTCCCAGACAGTCAAAACACAGCCAGAACACATGTCCCAGACAGTCAGAACACAGCCAGAACACATGTCCCAGACAGTCAAAACACAGCCAGAACACATGTCCCAGACAGTCAGAACACAGCCAGAACACATGTCCCAGACAGTCAGAACACAGCCAGAACACATGTCCCAGACAGTCAGAACACAGCCAGAACACATGTCCCAGACAGTCAAAACACAGCCAGAACACATGTCCCAGACAGTCAAAACACAGCCAGCACACATGTCCCAGACAGTCAGAACACAGCCAGAACACATGTCCCAGACAGTCAGAACACAGCCAGAACACATGTCCCAGACAGTCAGAACACAGCCAGAACACATGTCCCAGACAGTCAGAACACAGCCAGAACACATGTCCCAGACAGTCAGAACACAGCCAGAACACATGTCCCAGACAGTCAAAACACAGCCAGAACACATGTCCCAGACAGTCAGAACACAGCCAGAACACATGTCCCAGACAGTCAAAACACAGCCAGAACACATGTCCCAGACAGTCAGAACACAGCCAGAACACATGTCCCAGACAGTCAGAACACAGCCAGAACACATGTCCCAGACAGTCAGAACACAGCCAGAACACATGTCCCAGACAGTCAGAACACAGCCAGAACACATGTCCCAGACAGTCAGAACACAGCCAGAACACATGTCCCAGACAGTCAAAACACAGCCAGAACACATGTCCCAGACAGTCAGAACACAGCCAGAACACATGTCCCAGACAGTCAGAACACAGCCAGAACACATGTCCCAGACAGTCAGAACACAGCCAGAACACATGTCCCAGACAGTCAAAACACAGCCAGAACACATGTCCCAGACAGTCAGAACACAGCCAGAACACATGTCCCAGACAGTCAGAACACAGCCAGAACACATGTCCCAGACAGTCAGAACACAGCCAGAACACATGTCCCAGACAGTCAAAACACAGCCAGAACACATGTCCCAGACAGTCAGAACACAGCCAGAACACATGTCCCAGACAGTCAGAACACAGCCAGAACACATGTCCCAGACAGTCAGAACACAGCCAGAACACATGTCCCAGACAGTCAGAACACAGCCAGAACACATGTCCCAGACAGTCAAAACACAGCCAGAACACATGTCCCAGACAGTCAGAACACAGCCAGAACACATGTCCCAGACAGTCAGAACACAGCCAGAACACATGTCCCAGACAGTCAGAACACAGCCAGAACACATGTCCCAGACAGTCAAAACACAGCCAGAACACATGTCCCAGACAGTCAGAACACAGCCAGAACACATGTCCCAGACAGTCAGAACACATGTCCCAGACAGTCAGAACACAGCCAGAACACATGTCCCAGACAGTCAGAACACAGCCAGAACACATGTCCCAGACAGTCAGAACACAGCCAATAGGAAACCACTGATAACCCAGACCTCAAATAGAAACCAAACAACAAAAGATGGATAAATCGGGTCAGAAAATGATTCCATGTGTAACGAACTGCCTCTGTCCCCCTTCATGCCAGGGTTGACACTCCCCCTGCCACCTCGGAGTGGCAATTCATCAAGGACAATGTCTTACACCTGTGTTTGTTTCTCACCTGTTTTGTGTTCAGTTCGTTAGTGTCTGCATTTAGTTTGGTCTGTGTCAGTTTGTCTGGGTCGGTCATTGTTTCAGGTACGTTGGGTTCTAGTTCTGTGTGTCATGTCTGCGGTCCATGTCGGTATGCATGTTACTTTGTCGTTTGTTAGATGTATTTCCTTGTTCGTTCATGTATTTAGTTCAGTGGTTTCCTGTCTGTCATTGTTGGGTCTTTGTTTTAGGTATGTTGGTTTCTGTTGGTACGTTTGGTCGTATTTTATGTATGTCAGTTTGTTCAGGTTCTATGTATGTTAGTTTGGTCAGGTTCTTTGTGTGGCAGTTTGTTCATGTTGCTTGTTTACCAATTGGTTCTCATTGTAGGGTATGGGTTTTAGGGTTTAGTGTTCACTGTGTTCTGGTATACCCTATTTTTGATTGGTGGTCTTTTCTGTTTGTTTCAGTGTTTCAGTTCTTATGTTCAGTGCCTGTCTTGCCTGCATAATGAATAAAGACTTCAAATTAGAAGTATTCTCTGCGCCTGTGTCTATCTCCCGTCATCTGCCAAGGGCAGATCGTGACACCATGGTCAACCAGGTTTATCAATAATAATGTTACTAAGGTTATTAAACAGTTTTTTGTTGGGGTTGATGTTTGTGGCCGCAAACCATTTTTATTTTAATTAATTGAAAGCTGAAGATGGAGGGAGAAGACAAGCTTGCCAAATACAATATTACCATTTAAAAGAAATCATTGTTCACATAATAACATCCACATTTGTTTTAGAACAATGGATAACAAAATGGGAGGAAGATTCAGTGGAGTAGGATGAGAAAAGAGAAAGCTTAAAGTTAAATTTATTTTGAAAAGACAAAGTGTGAATGCTTGTTAAGTGGTTTAAGTATTTAAAATGTTTCGGTTTGTGTGAAGTCTGAGGTTTGAGTTTGGAGAAGCGTGTTTATTGTTAAGGAAAGATACATATATCTTAATTGTATGTTTTATTTGCATTCGTATCCAACAAATAACCATTTGTCACCATCTGCAAAGCAACATATCTATGATGATTGTCATTAGGAAGAAGGCTCGGATTTAGTTACAAGTAGAAATCAGGATGTTAGAACCATCTGGAAAGGCTTTATTACGCTGACCTCTGACCTTGGAGCCAAACTTAAGAACTAGTCAGTTAACGTAGAGGACACTCATTTTGGACAGGAAAACAAGTAAAACATCTTTGGATTAATACAAATAAATATGTATAAATATGTTAATGTTTCCCAAAATACAAAATAACATGCATGACTGAAATGGCTTCTCCACACTTGTGATCAATCACCACCACAAAGATATAAAACTGTCTTCAGTTATCAACTGTATACTACACTATTAATAAATAAAAGATAAACAGTATATTACACAATTATTAAATATAAGCTCAACAGTATATTACACTATTAACAAATAAAAAAGATCAACAGTATATTACACTATTATTAAATATAAGATCAACAGCATATTACAATATTATTATATATAAGATCAACAGTATATTACACTATTAATATATATAAGATCAACTGTATATTACACTATTATTATATATAAGATCAAAAGTATATTACACTATTAATATATATAAGATCAACTGTATATTACACTATTATTATATATAAGATCAACTGTATATTACACTATTAATATATATAAGATCAACTGTATATTACACTATTAATATATATAAGATCAACTGTATATTTCAATATTAATAAATATAAGATCAACTGTATATTACACTATTAATATATATAAGATCAACTGTATATTACACTATTATTATATATAAGATCAACTGTATATTACACTATTATTATATATAAGATCAACAGGAGGTGTTTACCCCTAATCTCTTCACTCCACCTCCCGCCCCCCTTCTCCCCCCTCTGTGCATAAATGAAATCCAATCCAATTAACTCCTTGGTGCCTGTAATGTCAGGTTCTTCCAGACCTCCAGAGAATGGAAGAAGAGCAGATGCCCCGGAGAGCTGACAAGGCAATCAGCATTGGGGATTTGTCACTATCTGACAATCGTCTGCAGTGAAGAGGACACACACACAGACCAGACATGGGTTCAAACACTACTCAAAACCAAGAGGACACACACACAGACCAGACATGGGTTCAAACACTACTCAAAACCAAGAGGACACACAGACAGACCAGACATGGGTTCAAACACTACTCAAAACCAAGAGGACACACAGACAGACCAGACATGGGTTCAAACACTACTCAAAACCAAGAGGACACACAGACAGACCAGACATGGGTTCAAACACTACTCAAAACCAAGAGGTAACACAGACAGACCAGACATGGGTTCAAACACTACTCAAAACCAAGAGGTAACACAGACAGACCAGACATGGGTTCAAACACTACTCAAAACCAAGAGGTAACACAGACAGACCAGACATGGGTTCAAACACTACTCAAAACCAAGAGGACACACAGACAAGTACACTACTCATGGACATTTGGGAATCACGCATTGGCTCCTTTAAATGAGGGAAGAATGAGTTGTCACAGACACAGTAGCTGACATCACTTTTGTTTTTGAACCCAGTTCTGGATCTGACACAGGTGGGGGGGTTGAGTTAGGCTGTAATATGGATGAGGGAATGACTGGACTGGGAAGTCATTGAGTTAGGAATAGAAATAAGATTCTCTAAATCCACCATCTGCTCTGTGAGGCACTCAGGGGTCCTGAAGCCAATGGCTTTAGGAAAAGATGTTCCCTGGACAGAAGGAGTTGGTGGGGGGAGGAGAAAATGTTGTAATGGGTGGGGGAGTGGGAGGTTTTTATGTGTGGGGGAGTGGTTGGGGAGAGAGAGGAGTGGGAGGTTTTTATGTGTGGGGGAGTGGTTGGGGAGAGAGAGGAGAGTGAGGTTTTTATGTGGGGGAGTGGTTGGGGAGAGAGAGGAGAGTGAGGTTTTTATGTGTGGGGGAGTGGTTGGGGAGAGAGAGGAGAGTGAGGTTTTTATGTGGGGGAGTGGTTGGGGAGAGAGAGGAGAGTGAGGTTTTTATGTGTGGGGGAGTGGTTGGGGAGAGAGAGGAGAGTGAGGTTTTTATGTGTGGGGAGTGGTTGGGGAGAGAGGAGAGTGAGGTTTTTATGTGTGGGGGAGTGGTTGGGGAGAGAGAGGAGAGTGAGGTTTTTATGTGTGGGGGAGTGGTTGGGGAGAGAGAGGAGAGTGAGGTTTTTATGTGGGGGAGTGGTTGGGGAGAGAGAGGAGAGTGAGGTTTTTATGTGTGGGGGAGTGGTTGGGGAGAGAGAGGAGAGTGAGGTTTTTATGTGTGGGGAGTGGTTGGGGAGAGAGAGGAGAGTGAGGTTTTTATGTGGGGGGGAGTGGTTGGGGAGAGAGAGGAGAGTGAGGTTTTTATGTGGGGGGAGTGGTTGGGGAGAGAGAGGAGAGTGAGGTTTTTATGTGGGGGGGAGTGGGACTTAAGATATTTAGCTGCCATTATAAATACAGGAAGTAAAATGTATTGAATAATCTGACTAGATAAATTATCTACACTTTACACCTCATTTTTAAATTGAATGTGGCTTTGTTCACACATCTATTGGAAGAATATTTTTTTGTAAAAGGCAGCACTAAGTCAGCATTTTGTCGAGCAGCAATGTTTCTAGTACTTTCAGGAAACAGATCAGCTCAGAGTTTATTAAGGGATTGTCTAATCTATCTGTTCTGGGTTTAACCTGTTGTGTATGTATATATGTATGTGTATACATGTGTATATGTATATATGTGTGTGTGTGTGTGTGACCACTTCCTACATTTTCTCATATAGATTTTTCCTTTTTAATGGATTTCATCTGAGAGCTCCCTTCTAAATCCCCATTAATATTTCACCAGGTCTTCTCTCCATTTCCTGCCTTTAGGGATCTTAATCCCGAGCCTGCTGGTGTTTGGTTCCTGATGGGAGAGATGCACCCAACATGCCTGGGGGGTTGGAAACCGGGTTTAAGTAGTATTTGTTTTCTTTAACATTCAGGGAACATTTGATTTCACCTGTCTAAAATGTCAGGTGAACGATTTTTGCGCTTCACAGAATGTTTTGTAACAAAATTAAGTTGTTTTATCTTTTAATCCTTTAGCGATGCTGCCCTTTCCTGGCAAGTTCCACTTACTGTTTTAATAAGAACTATGGGAACTGCAGGCTCACAGCTAGTAAGTATTAAATAGTCCTCAAATAAATCAGGTGTAAAGGAAACAGGCAGCATTTTGAAGGGAACGGGCCCCTAACAACTTCCTTTCTGGGTTAGATTCCACCCAAACTAATAACCCGATAATGAATTCCTGTGCTGGGAACTCCTAATCTAGGTGCTAATCATGCTTTTAACATGAGTCCTTGTTCCCGATCTCTGCAGACATCGCAATGAGGGTTGTAGATTAGGACTAAATGTTAGAACCAGGCATACACAGGGGTCATAAGAAAAAACCTGTTCAAATATAGAGATTATAGGGTCAATATACAAAAATGATAGCTAGATAACGGCAGTTAATGCATTTTCATGTCAATTTTTCAAATAGAATATTAGTAGTAAACTCGTTCTACACATTTTAGACACATGCTGTACTATCCTTCCAACCTAAACCACCCTGGATCATCTAATACTATTTGAATGTCGTTCAGTAAGAACAGAGGAAACCAATGAAGTTATTGTCTAGAGTCAGGATTCTACACAGTGGTCTTAAACAATACTGCAGCAGACAATAGAAAAGAAATGCTCAGGACGGTTAAACTCTCAAAGTAAACGAGGTAAATATTTTATAAACACGATATCTTCAAAATGTATTTAAAAAAAGAATCACCAAAATGTAATCCAAGATATAAGCTATAGCGTGACACTTGTATTTACAGCTCCAGTGGGAAATGACTCACTTGTTCAGTTTTTACAACGAAACATTTCCTGGGTAATACTGCCACCTAGTGTTAATACAGAAAACATGTTTAATAATTAAGGTTGGCTTTTCCTGCTCTCACACAAATCGGCTTATTGCCAAGTTACACTAGAAAGACTTGAAAAAAGCAATAACATGTATCTATGGAGATGTAGCATGTTGATTGAAGTTCCCAATATAACCTTAATTATACGCCCATAAAACAAATATTCCAATAACTATCCGACAAACTGCGAACACATAAAACAAAACAATGTGAAAACAAGAGGATACAATGTTTAATTTCTTTTTTTACATCATACATGTTGACACAGAAAATTAAAACGGACTTGTTGTTTTGAGACGAGTGACCGCGCCGTAGTGACCGCGCCGTAGTGACACGGTCCTCTTTCCTAACAGTCAGTGTCGCTCACAAATTATCCCATAGTCTCTCCATTTAAAGTAACTATGCACTGGCAGTAGTGTCCGACCTGTCTCACTTTATGTTCTGAAAAACGGCATTCTGGTCCTTCTACAGTCCTTATAACAGCATCCTGATGTAATAACAAACACTTGTCTTTTATAACAGCATCCTGATGTAATAACAAACACTTGTCCTTTATAACAGCATCCTGATGTAATAACAAACACTTGTCCTTATAACAGCATCCTGATGTAATAACAAACACGTGTCCTTATAACAGCATCCTGATGTAATAACAAACACTTGTCCTTATAACAGCATCCTGATGTAATAACAAACACTTGTCTTTTATAACAGCATCCTGATGTAATAACAAACACTTGTCCTTTATAACAGCATCCTGATGTAATAACAAACACTTGTCCTTATAACAGCATCCTGATGTAATAACAAACACGTGTCCTTATAACAGCATCCTGATGTAATAACAAACACTTGTCCTTATAACAGCATCCTGATGTAATAACAAACACTTGTCCTTATAACAGCATCCTGATGTAATAACAAACACTTGTCCTTATAACAGCATCCTGATGTAATAACAAACATGTGTCCTTATAACAGCATCCTGATGTAATAACAAACATGTGTCCTTATAACAGCATCCTGATGTAATAACAAACACTTGTCCTTATAACAGCATCCTGATGTAATAACAAACACGTGTCCTTATAACAGCATCCTGATGTAATAACAAACACTTGTCCTTATAACAGCATCCTGATGTAATAACAAACACTTGTCCTTATAACAGCATCCTGATGTAATAACAAACACTTGTCCTTATAACAGCATCCTGATGTAATAACAAACACTTGTCCTTATAACAGCATCCTGATGTAATAACAAACATGTGTCCTTATAACAGCATCCTGATGTAATAACAAACACTTGTCCTTTATAACAGCATCCTGATGTAATAACAAACACTTGTCCTTTATAACAGCATCCTGATGTAATAACAAACACTTGTCCTTTATAACAGCATCCTGATGTAATAACAAACATGTGTCCTTATAACAGCATCCTGATGTAATAACAAACATGTGTCCTTATAACAGCATCCTGATGTAATAACAAACATGTGTCCTTATAACAGCATCCTGATGTAATAACAAACACTTGTCCTTATAACAGCATCCTGATGTAATAACAAACACTTGTCCTTATAACAGCATCCTGATGTAATAACAAACACTTGTCCTTATAACAGCATCCTGATGTAATAACAAACACGTGTCCTTATAACAGCATCCTGATGTAATAACAAACACTTGTCCTTATAACAGCATCCTGATGTAATAACAAACACGTGTCCTTATAACAGCATCCTGATGTAATAACAAACACTTGTCCTTATAACAGCATCCTGATGTAATAACAAACACTTGTCCTTATAACAGCATCCTGATGTAATAACAAACACTTGTCCTTATAACAGCATCCTGATGTAATAACAAACACTTGTCCTTATAACAGCATCCTGATGTAATAACAAACATGTGTCCTTATAACAGCATCCTGATGTAATAACAAACACTTGTCCTTTATAACAGCATCCTGATGTAATAACAAACACTTGTCCTTTATAACAGCATCCTGATGTAATAACAAACACTTGTCCTTTATAACAGCATCCTGATGTAATAACAAACACTTGTCCTTTATAACAGCATCCTGATGTAATAACAAACACTTGTCCTTTATAACAGCATCCTGATGTAATAACAAACACTTGCCCTTTATAACAGCATCCTGATGTAATAACAAACACTTTCATGTAACCATTCCACTTCTTGGTCCAACCGATTTAAAAAAAATACATTAAAATTGCCTAGCAGGATTCAACCAGAAATATGCATCACAAAGATCTCAAAAGATCACAGTAATCAAAAGTCACACTAATTAATACCAGTTGGTCAAAATGGTCTCAAACATTCAATGCACCAAAACTGGCAGAAAAAATTAGTGTTCAAAAGCTTTGGGCTGAATGAAAATAAAATTGGAAACATTTAACAAATCGGTGTGTATGTCATTTATGTGTAAATAAAGCCAATATTTAAATTATTGTAGAGGTAGAAACAGCCTATTCTGCATAAACAACAGTAATAACTGTTCTCTCTTACACACAGTAAATCATACACACATTTAGGCTATAGGCTCATTCAGTACATGTAAGATGGATTATGTATAAAAAGTATTAAAAAGACTAAACATACCATGAATATCATAATATCACAATAGGACCAAGAGGTAAGTGTTAAGAAATCCGTAGCGAAAATAATATTTTAAACAAATCAACGCCCAATAAACCGGTGAGGAACTCTTACCACGGGTCGGACAGCAATATCTGCAGAAAAAAAGAAAAACATTCTGCATGCAACAACCAACCAGAGCACACAATTCTCAAAAAAGAACCTGCAACTTCTGGATAGGTTCAATAAGAACAAATCATCCATCCAATGAAACGATAAAATCACTACTGCTGTGGGAGGAGTCTACATACCTACAGCTATACTGATCAGCAGTCATCCAATCGTTTGTATTGCTGTGGGAGGAGCCTACATACCTACAGCTATACTGATCAGCAGTCATCCACTAATTTGTAGTGCTGTGGGAGGAGCCTACATACCTACAGCTATACTGATCAGCAGTCATCCAATCATTTGTATTGCTGTGGGAGGAGCCTACATACCTACAGCTATACTGATCAGCAGTCATCCACTAATTTGTAGTGCTGTGGGAGGAGCCTACATACCTACAGCTATACTGATCAGCAGTCATCCAATCATTTGTATTGCTGTGGGAGGAGCCTACATACCTACAGCTATACTGATCAGCAGTCATCCACTAATTTGTAGTGTATCAATCAACTAAACAGAATAAAAACAGAGATACTAAAACACATACATTACTAATCTCTCCCCCTAATACAACATCAGTCAGTCTTAATGGTTCCCTTGTTTCTCTGTGTTTGTAAAGGTGTTGGTGAGAGAGGACCCGACCACCATGTCATCTGAATGTCTGTTTAGTGGGTGTCTGAAATGGCAGTCTGTTCAGACACAACAGTCTGTCGGGGTGCAGTCTGTCAGGGTACAAGAGATCCATGAAGGAGAAACGACAACAAAATGTCGACTAATGTTGTAGTGTCATTACAGTTCCTTTACAGAAGGGAAATAGACAGCCAATATCTCCACAAATAAACAAATATCTGTGCTAGTTGAGTCATCAGGGACCACCATGACTTCATTGCTCAGAGGTCAGAGTTCAGCTCTTTGTGTTGTTTAGATGGGAGCTGAAGACTAACACTGAGATAACACCATATAGAAACATGTCTGCTGTCTTAGGCAGAGTCATTGACGATCACAACCACAAGATGTTCCTCATCCAGGTTCCCCAAAGTCCTGTGGGCCGCCTGAAGGAACCGCTTTGAGAAGTCACACGGCGGGAAAGCATACAACATGCCCCCTGCCCCACCCTCCTTAGCCCCGCCTACAGGTAGACTGATGACACCTGCCGCCTCCTTGTTCCTCAGGTAGGTGACCAGGTGACGGAGGAGCCTGATTTGCAGGCCGGGCTCTGGGGGAGGAGCCTCACGATCGATGGGCCCCTGCAGAGCCAAGAGAACAGCGTATCCCTCTGTGCCCCCCTGGTTGATCCTCCTGGTGACCTCATCCAGCCGGGTCTGGTCCATCCTCAGCCGCTGGGCGATCTTCAGCTGAGTGAGCTTTCCTTTGGCCTGGTGGTCCTTCATCATGGAGTGGAAGAACCCAGAGCCTCCCTCCAGCAGGTGCATGTCTGAGGGGAAGCAGGAGTTCTTCAGGGCAAAGTGACCATGCCAGGTTTTGGTGAGAGTGGCCACATACTCAGACAGGCTGCTGAGTGCCTTGGTGTTTTTGTTAGTGTCTGAGGTGTGGTTGATGTCGCTGGAGTTTCTGTGGTTACGCTCACGGTCTTTGTCCCCGGCCTTCTTGTGGCGCTCCCGGCCGGACGATTCGTGGCCGTCCTGCCCCACCCGGTCCTCGTTGGAGTGCCTGCTGCTGTCAGGGCTCTGTCCCCGTGGCTCTGTGGTAGAGTCTGGAGCTGGACCACCGCCTTTCACCTTGGACCGGCCTCTCTCCTTCTCCAGGGAGGGCCTGTCCAGGGAAAGGGACCTGCGTCTCCGTCTCTCAGCACCAGGTCGTTCTGCGTCCCTCTCCTTTAACCAGCGCTCTCTGCTGCGGCTACGGGCCGCCCTGTCCCCACGGCCCCCAAATGCTTCAGCCCCTCTCCGCTCCAGGCTCTTCGTGGGGCTGATGAATTCGCGGTCTCCCCGGTCCAGCAGAGCTCTCTCCCTCTCCCGCTGGAGGAACAGGGCGTGGGACGGGGGCGAGCGGTCCCTGGCGCGGAGCTCTCTCTCCAGGCTACGGTCGCGGTGTCGTCCCACGTAACCCTCCTGAAGCAGGTCCAGGTGAACAGGTAGTGGCACCGGGGGCTGGTACCCCACAGGGTAAGTACGTGGAAGGGGCTCCTCTGCCTTGGCAAAGTCCACCCTCAGCCTCCTCTCAGGGCCCCCCAGGGGAAACCCTCTCATCTGGGCACAAGCGGCCTGGGAGGCATCCAGGCTTTCATACTGGATGTAGGCAAAACTGTCTCCTTTCACGTAGTCTATGTTCCGGATGCTCCCAAAGCGGTCAAACTCACGGGCGAGAGCCGCCAGGGAATTGGTGGGGCCCAGCCCACCCACCCAGAGTCTAGTGGTGGGGTTGGCTTTACCGTAGCCAATCTTCACCGGGTTCCCTCCAATCACACGGCCCTGCATGGCCATCTTGGCCCGGTGAGCCATGTCTAAGTTCTGGAACTTCAGGAAGGCGTAGGCTCCGCCCTGGCCACGTGCCGGGCGCTTGATCACCACCTCCTCGATTATGCCGTACTTGTCGAAGCCCCTCCGGAGCTCACCCTCAGTGACGTTGTGATCCAGGTTGCCAATGAACAGGTTCCGGCACGCCCTGGCATCATCCTCCGGCTTCAAGTCATCGTGCTCGGGTATCGGCATCCCATATGGGCGTCCCCTCTCATCTAACATCCCATAGTAATCTAAGATCCTCTCCCTCTCTCTGCTCAGTCCAAGCCCATCCACAGGGTAGTGTCTCGGGGGACGGATGTCTCTAATACTGCTGACTCCAGCCCCTGGGGAGAGAGACCTCTGTCTGTAGGTGGGATATGGAACAGGTACACCATGAATGGGGATGTAGCCTACATCCGGCGGCGTGCAGCTGCGCCTGCGCACGTACATGGGCTCCACTTTGAGGGGTCGATCATAAAGCACTAACCTGGTCTTAGCATGCCGGGCCTCCTTAGCGTCCTCCGGGTGCCTGAAATTCACGTAGGCGACCCGGCCCAGTTCCGGAGTGTGCGACAGTTTCACACTAACATCGCCGAACTTTTTAAACTCGTGGAACAGTCCGTCTTCGACGTGTTCGTCTGTGAGCACCGAGCCCAGGTTACTGATGAGCAGGGATTTGTATTCCAGGGTCCCCCCCGCTCCCCCCCGGGCCCCCAGCAGCTCGGATGCCACTTTGGCTTTAGGTATCCCGGCTGTGGTCCGGAGGGTCGGGCGGCCGACCAGGCTGAGGTCGTGGTGTTGTTGTCGGTGATGAAGGGCATCTCCTGCGGCCCCCCGCTCCTCCCGCAGCCGTGCCTTCTCCCGCTCCCTGCTCCGGCTCCGTGCGTGTTGCCGACGGCTTTCAGCGAGCAATAGCGCGAGTGGTGGGGGGTGCGGCGGGTCCTCTCTCCGTGCCCCGTCTCTCTCTCTCTCCCGTATCCGTTTAACTAGAGCCCTACTCGGGCTGATGTCCCTACTGGTGTCCCTACTGGGGTCCCGACCCGCCTGCTGGCGCTTCATGTTCAAACCACCGTACAACTTTATGTATCAAACGCCGTAAACTAGCTGGGCTGATTTAATCCCCTCTGGAGGCAGAACCCGGACGTTTAAGACAGTTACACACCGGTAGATTATGTCCGTGACGACCAGGAGTTGCGTTTTATTCCGATATCTGAACATAAACGCGGTTACAAACAACATCAGTGGACCTGCATCAACGCCGCCATGTTGGACACAAAGAATGTGCGCGCTCCGCCAATGGGAGGGGTTTGAGGCGACGTAGCGTGGTGACGTCAAGCGTAATGCATCGTAATGGGAGGGGTTGAGGCGACGTAGCGGGGTGACGTCAGACGTAATGCCTCCCAATGGGAGGAGTTTAAGGCGTCGTATCGTAATGACGTCACGAGTAATGCCTCCGTGACGCAAACGACACATATTTAAAATCTAGACTCAAATCACATCTTCTAATTGAACATAATAACATTTACTAATATCAGTAGAATTGATGAGTGACGGAAATAAAATATTTATGCAACACATAAAATTGTAACCAGTACGCTTTTTTAACGTAAGGGGTCACATTTCTATGGTGAAATATTCGTTGCAACAGAATGTCTATTTCATGTACTTTCAATAAATATGCATACCTAAAAGGACTTTCACAAAAGTTACCAGAAGTACTTCACCGACAAGCTGTGATGAAATGAAAATACGTATTCAGTTTTATAAATATTGCTTGTGGTCTTGACAAATAATAGTATATGCTACTAGCTAAATGATAGAAATGTTGCAATTGTTAACCATCTATATTCCTCCTGTCAAATAGCCAAAAGTACAGATATTCCTATTACGCTGAACTTCATCCCAACGTAATAACCTAAATCATATTTCTGTCTGAAATGGTCTGATATTAAATTATGCTTATTTGTCTAGGTTTCTATCGTTCCAAATAACATACATCTTAATGACTTGTTCAATGCATTCATGTATGCATTCCTATATTACTGGTATGGCAGCTGCGCCTCTAATGACCACAAGGCACTCCAGAGGGTGGTTAGGTTAGCAGAACCTATCAGCAGTTAACATCTCTCTTGCATGCAGAAGACTTCTAAACCCGAAACATTAATATTAATATATGTTAATATACTTATGCATATGGACCAAATTATTCACCTCGGTTTCTGAGCAAAACATTACGATGTGATAAGACATAGTCGTCAGGATCAGCAACAAATATTAACACATAGTATAAACAGACACTGTTTTTCAGATTTTAATGAAAAAGTATAGCACAGTTGTAATAAACATCAGGTCTTACAGGTTCGGAGTGAAGTAACAACAAATCCACAGTTGTCTTCTGTTCTTATCCTCTTGTTTGATGGACAACCTCATCCATAGAGGGTGGTGGACAACCTCATCCATAGAGGGTGATAGACAGTGGGTGGAGGTGTTTGCTTCAGCTAAGCAATACTGAACTAAACCACTAATCAAGTCAACTAATCAAGCTCTCTATTTGTGAAATAATGATAATTTGATTGGTAGCATCAGGTATATTACTTACTGCTGGGCTAAAACAAATACATGTAACCACTGACCAGGCACCCCAATAAGAAGCCCAATCCTTTTCAATTTCTTTACATCCTTAATAATAAAATAACAATAAGCAAATCCTTTCAAAAAAAATATTTAAGGTGACAGACAGACTGTCCAGTGGTTCACATACCGCACAGCGAACATTAGCCACCAAAAAACCTTCTCCAAGACTCCGCCCCCAGAGAGTCAAGGGGAGGAGTCACAAAGATGACATCCCAATTAATCCCCTATACTCCATCTAGTGCACTAGTTTAGAACAGAGGGCCGCAGCAAGGAGCTGTGCACAAAGCCCCAATAGGAGGACATTTGGGAGGTAACAAGTGTCTGAAAGGTGATCTGTGGTCAGGTGGATCCACTGTGGTTTACAAAGGCAGGCAAACAACCAAAAACTGATCCACAAACAGATCCGCATCCACCTGCCTGTGTAAACGCAGCCAACATGTTCTATTGTGATCGGATGCCGTTTTATACAGCCAGCCAGGTTCTTATACTTCAGCCAATCATGGTCCAGAATATGTTAACTGGTCTGAAACTGAGTCATGGCAAAAGTATCAGAATTGGGCTGTCGGTTTAACGTCATCCTTAAAGGCAAATCTGATCGCGGATCAGCGCTCGCAAACCAGGTCTGCACCCCCTCTTTCCGGTTAGAATTCTGTCCGTGCTTTTGCGGCGTTCGGGGCGTACTTGGGCATGAGCTCATCGATCTTACGGATAAAGTCAGACTTCTCAGCGCAGCCTTTACACGACTCTCCCCACTCCTCCAAAATCTTCTTCAGGTCCTTGACCTTCAGCTTCTTCAGGTCCACTGTGCTGAGATCCACCTGTTTGTCTGCAGAGCAAGAACATGGAGAGGTTAGGATGACCAAGAGAACCATTTAGATGGAGAATGTGAGGATGGCAAGTACAAAACGAAGTTTCAGAAATCTCTCACGAACATTGGGCAGTCTATACAGGGGTGTTACTGGATAACTGTATCAAGAAGTTGAATCAGTATGCCAGAGTATTCCAATAAAACTCTGCATCGGTTACAAAACTAAAGGTTTAATGTGTTTAATGCGATGCACGATGTTCATATTCCAGCTGTGTGAGAGAGCAGATAATTCAGTGGTAACTATATTCGGATTTATTAATTCATTATTGGCAGCGCAGGAAAGAAAAACATTAGGAAAATCGGCATCTCCATGGTTGTGACGGTAAGGACCATGTAGGAATACAAGAGAACTAAGAGACGTCTAGAGAGATTAGGGACCCTCAAACAAAATCCTGGGAAACACCAGCAGTGAAGCAGATACAGATCCTCTTTATGTCGACCAAGTAGAAAGTAATCCATGAGTGTGTAGAACCTGAAGTGCACAAATCATCACACTCAGACCCGGTTCTGTGACTTATGAACCTGGCAGGGAAATCCTCAACCCTACCCCAAGAACCTCTATTCTAGCCGAATGCTCCAGCGGTAAACTGACAACACACAAGTGAACAGCAGAGGCAATGTTGGGACACCACTTGTCCTTTCAGATAGAGAGGGGTACATTGCACTGAGGCAAAAATAGACAACTGAAACTTCAGTCAGCCGAGCCACAATAAAGTGATGACATTTAGTATTTAAATAGCTTGTACAAGGTTCCCTGCAACGTCTAAACCCACCAGCATGTGTGTTTGTGTTGGGACCATAACCCACAAAACCAAACTATAAACACAAATGGTGACATTTGTCAAGTGTTTTGCTCTTTAACATTTTGTGAATGTAAGAAATGAGGCTACTATATTTACATTATAATAAATTAAAGGGGGACGTAGACTTAATTTAGGGGGAAACTATTCACTTGCATTTGAATGCAATTAAGAATAGACAATAGAAATCGGCAATTTGACAGGAATGACCTACCCAGAAGAACGTTCACCCTACCCAGAAGAACGTTCACCCTACCCAGAAGAACGTTCACCCTACCCAGAAGAACGTTCACCCTACCCAGAAGAACGTTCACCCTACCCAGAAGAACGTTCACCCTACCCAGAAGAACGTTCACCCTACCCAGAAGAACGTTCACCCTACCCAGAAGAACGTTCACCCTACCCAGAAGAACGTTCACCCTACCCAGAAGAACGTTCACCCTACCCAGAAGAACGTTCACCCTACCCAGAAGAACGTTCACCCTACCCAGAAGAACGTTCACCCTACCCAGAAGAACGTTCACCCTACCCAGAAGAACGTTCACCCTACCCAGAAGAACGTTCACCCTACCCAGAAGAACGTTCACCCTACCCAGAAGAACGTTCACCCTACCCAGAAGAACGTTCACCCTACCCAGAAGAACGTTCACCCTACCCAGAAGAACGTTCAACCTACACAACTAGAAAAATTTACAGAATTACTCTATAATCCGGCTAACCTGAGGCTTATTGGAAACATTCATTTTCTTACCGTATTTCAGTTCACATATCTGACTGTCCTTCTTCTTTAGTTTCTCACATATCTTGTCCACTGGGGCGTGATAGCTCAAAGGCTTGGAGATCTCGTTGATCATCTTGGTGGCTGCGTCATTTGTAGCACCAATATAGTAACACTGGAGGAAATAAGATCCACAATGAACAGTGGATAAGAACAGCACTTCCTGGTTCACACTACAGGACCAAAGAAAGCTTATCTGTCGTGCCAACACATCCATTATACGTCCTGGGACCGGACCAGATAGAATCTAGGTCAGCCTGAAAAACCTGCATTGGACTAAGTGAACCTACTTATATAAAATTAAAGAAACAAGAAAGTGTACCAGGATGACTTACAAAGCGGTTCTCTTTTCCCTTTGCTTCTTTGCAGGTTTTTACCAGGGCATTCTCAATGTCTGCACTGCTGAACTTCACATCTGTGTCTTGCAATGACTGGTAGAAGCGATTCAGGAAACTCACGCAGACTGCAAACAAATAACATCAATACATTAAGATATGCTGTCATGTTGGTAACATCAGATGCTTCAGATAAGGTTGTGTGTTAATATACTCAAAACATACATGTTGCATAGTTATTAGGAAGACAGAGTTTAGACAGCCTCCAGTTTACCCAGTTATATGAACACCAGCTGGGCATAACCTAGTAGGTATTCAGATTACCAGTTTACCCAGTTATATGAACACCAGCTGGGCATAACCTAGTAGGTATTCAGATTACCCAGTTATATGAACACCAGCTGGGCATAACCTAGTAGGTATTCAGATTAACACCAGTTTAGTAAGTATTCCCAGTTATATGAACACCAGCTGGGCATAACCTAGGCATAACCTAGTAGGTATTCAGATTACCCAGTTATATGAACACCAGCTGGGCATAACCTAGTAAGTATTCAGATTACCAGTTTATTAGTTATATGAACACAGTTTACCCAGTTTCAGATTACCCAGTTATATGAACACCAGCTGGGCATAACCTAGTAGGTATTCAGATTACCAGTTTACCCAGTTATATGAACACCAGCTGGGCAGGGTATTCAGATTACCAGTTTACCCTGTAATATGAACACCAGCTTGGCATAACCTAGTAGGTATTCAGATTAGCCAGTTATATGAACACCAGCTGGGCATAACCTAGTAGGTATTCAGATTACCAGTTTACCCAGTTATATGAACACCAGCTGGGCATAACCTAGTAGGTATTCAGATTACCAGTTTACCCAGTTATATGAACACCAGCTGGGCATAACCTAGTAGGTATTCAGATTACCCAGTTATATGAACACCAGCTGGGCATAACCTAGTAGGTATTCAGATTACCAGTTTACCCAGTTATATGAACACCAGCTGGGCATAACCTAGTAGGTATTCAGATTACCAGTTTACCCTGTAATATGAACACCAGCTTGGCATAACCTAGTAGGTATTCAGATTACCCAGTTATATGAACACCAGCTGGGCATAACCTAGTAGGTATTCAGATTACCAGTTTACCCGGTTATATGAACACCAGCTGGGCATAACCTAGTAAGTATTCAGATTACCAGTTTACCCAGTTATATGAACACCAGCTGGGCATAAGAGCAACATAACCTCCACTAGTATTACTAGTATCTATTTACAAGATAATCTGGGGTCAGTCCTGATTGACAAGTACCAGACACCTAAATGAACTGCTGGTATGAATACAGCAAACTGCAATACTTATTTGCATACAAGATAGAGAGTATATAGTAACCCAGACCAATAAGGCATGAATACGTGGATCTGTACTTAGAGTAGCAAATAGGTTACTCTAAATGTTAAAAACACTAGTTAATTAGTACCCAGTTGTACTGATACTGTAGCCAGAGTAAGACCCATATAGTACTAATAGAGACATGTAGTATTAACAGAGACATGTAGTACTAATAGAGACATGTAGTACTAATATACCCAAATAGACCCATATAGTACTAATAGATCCATATAGTACTAATAGACCCATGTAGTACTAATAGACCCATGTAGTACTAATAGACCCATGTAGTACTAATAGACCCATGTAGTACAAATAGACCCATGTAGTACTAATAGATCCATATAGTACTAATAGATCCATATAGTACTAATAGATCCATATAGTACTAATAGATCCATATAGTACTAATAGATCCATATAGTACTAATAGATCCATATAGTACTAATAGATCCATATAATACTAATAGATCCATATAGTACTAATATACCCATATAGTACTAATAGATCCATATAGTACTATTAGATTCATGTAGTACTAATAGATCCATGTAGTACTAATAGATCCATGTAGTACTAATAGCTCCATATAGTAGTACTATATAAAATAATAGTAATAGTAGTACCCTATATAATAAACAAACCGACCCACCTTCACAATCTCCATCTTTTAAAGCGGTGCTCCTATCCGGAACCAGAACCAGGACCCAGAGGACCACAGATGAACCGACCAAACACAACATGTTACCGTTAATAACTGAATATGTTTAACTTAATATCAATAACTACACGGTTAGTATCGACACGACAGGACACACTGTCAATAATGTAATATCTTTAACTTAATATCAATAACTACACGGTTAGAGGTAGACGATAGGAAACATGAGCAGCCGAGCAGACGCCGGTAAATGAGCACCCAACCAGACCACGTAATGTTCTATATCCACTGGGCCTCCCTACCAACACGTCAAACTATGCAGGCTTCCCATTGGCTAGATTTCCCCTCCCTACCAACACGTCAAACTATGCAGGCTTCCCATTGGCTAGATTTCCTCTGTCTGCGACGCCATTTGCCAATCCCACGCATCATTCCACGCACCCTCCACTGATTGGAAAGTCGCTTCTCATTTCCGGGACATCGTCTAGTTGGCGCCTTTCTATTGGTTTAGAGCTCTGTATATCACATGACGTTATAAGCGTCATAGCGTGTCATAAGTACTGGTGCGCGTCATTAAGTGATATATTAACGTGATATCAGGAAACTTTATTACATATTAATGCTATTCCTTCAGGTTTATGTCAACTAAAACCTCAGCTTATAATTAATGGTATTGATATATTTAGTATTAATTATACCAATAAACATATAAGATTATATTATAATAGAAAAATAAAAATCTCACACAGAGCGACATCTTTTTGGAACTCACAACTGACTGACATAGAGAAATAATTGTCTCTGCTCCTTTACATTATGTATCTCTAATAAAGTAAAAGAGGGGCACCTAAAGATTTTTTTTACCCAAAAAATGTATAAAATTATTTATTTATTTTAATTAAAAAAGAGTCAGAGTTGAAGCATCAGTGAGTCAATAAAACAATATGTTTAATGTTAGGCAATATTAATAGCAATAAACGAGTTCCAAGTCACAGCAGTAGAAGTGTGTATTTACATCTAAAATCCACATGACATTTGATTCGTGCTAACACAATATATACAATACATTACTTTAGAGTAATTGTACAAAAAATGTTGTGTTCAGCAACAGTGGTACAATGTCCCTTCATTATCCGGATTTATCTAAGAAATGCAAAAAAATAATCAAAAAAATTAGGCAAAATTAACATGACATTTTTGTTTCTTTTGTTTTTCTAGGGTTTAAAAACACATGTACATCAGAAAGTACAAGGCAGACAATTAATAATTCCAATCTATACATGTTTTCCCTTTTAAACTGTATAAATACACTGAATTGGCAGGAATATTTACAGAGAAGCCTGACATGGTGGTCTGAAGAAAGACACCAGTAATGATATTCAAACCGTACCCCATATTTGCTTGTACCCCATCTGCAGTTTCCAATGACTTACTGCAGTTTTTCGATATTCACAAACAACAACTGAAACAATTAGCATTTCATGATCGTACTCTGTTGTAGAGCTCCTCAACTGTCTCTACTAGTAGTAATCGGCCCACTGTTAGACTTCTATTCAATTATGGGCACCACATCACAAACTCTACCCGTTTCAATATCAAGTAATACGCCACAAACTCCACCTGTGCCAATATCAAGTTCCACACCACATACACCACCCCATTCCAAGAGCAGGTTCCACATCACAAACTCCACCTGCTTCAACAGCAGGTTCCACATCACAAACTCCACCCGTTTCAATAGCAGGTTCCACATCACAAACTCCACCCGTTTCAATAGCAGGTTCCACATCACAAACTCCACCCGTTTCAACAGCAGGTTCCACATCACAAACTCTACCCGTTTCAATAGCAGGTTCCACATCACAAACTCAACCCGTTTCAGTAGCAGGTTCCACAACAGAACCAACCTTTTTCTTGCAGGATATACAGGGATACTGGACACTGTACAAAACTGTATGTGTTTAAGTGTGTTGATGTAAGATCTCTATGGGTGGAGAACTGTATGGATGTGTAATGTGTGTATAAAAATTAGTCAAATAAATCTATGGGTGGAGAACTGAATGGATGTGTAAGGTGTGTATAAAAATGAGTCAAATAAATGTATGGGTGGAGAACTGAATGGATGTGTAATGTGTGTATAAAAATGAGTCAAATAAATGTATGGGTGGAGAACTGAATGGATGTGTAAGGTGTGAATAAAAATGAGTCAAATAAATGGTGAAACTTTGCATAGGTCAATCACATAGGTGCTTTCTGCTATTATTTCTCTTCTATAAAGAGAACAGACAGCCTGTTTTTAATGACTGTCAAAATGAATTTGAACTCTACGAATTTGAGACCATTTAAATGGGCACTAATTAGACGAGGACTCACTCTATTTCAACAACATAGCATCTATAAAGGTAATAGTGTAATAATATGTGTTAGTGGCTTCTTGTCATCTGTAGAGTACAACCCTTCACTCACATCATCTCTCCACCACATTCTCATAATAAAATAAACTCTGTACATCTGCACTGGTTTCCCACATGGTCATACTTCGCATAAGAATTACAGACACTAAAGTCCTCTGTCAGCAGCTACTGGCATGTATCAGCCCCGCCCACAGACACGTTATCCTCCAATAGTAATAGTCTTAGTAGATAAGGAAGTGAAAACAGTGACCAGGAGATAAATATATCTTTAAGGATACATTTTTGCAGGCATTCTTGCCTTGTTGGACAGGAAAGTGGTGAAATATGGAAGAACCGTAGATCAGACCCAAACCCTGGGGTTCCCTCTATCCTGGGTTCCCTCTACCCTGGGGTTCCCTCTATCCTGGGTTCCCTCTACCCTGGGGTTCCCTCTATCCTGGGTTCCATCTACCCTGGGGTTCCCTCTACCCTGGGGTTCCCTCTACCCTGGGGTTCCCTCTACCCTGGGGTTCCCTCTACCCCACTATAACCTGGGGTTCCTCTATTCCCCGGGGTTCCTCTATACCCTGGGGTTCCCCTATACTCGGGGGTTCCCTTCTGCAGTCCTCACAAGGGGCATGAAACCATCTTAACAGACAGCATGCAGTGGCACATTGCTTGGACACATTTCTTGTGCTCAAAGGGAGAAATACATCCACTGTAATAGTTTGACCATCACATGGTCTCTATTAGCTGCACACAAAAGATTAAAAAAAGATGAAATGGTGTCAAGCGAATTCCAAAATAAAGTCTCTGTACCTATGAAGTCATGCACCTATACTTCACTAGACTGTGTCTGTGTCCTCTGATAAAGGAGAAATGGACATGACAGAATGGTCAGTACTAAACAACAAATGGTGAAGCCAGTTCTGACACAATGGGCCAATGTAAAATATATCTCTCACTCACATAATGCACCATAAATACTGACTCAGTGAATAAATGTCCAGGTTAGAGAAAGTTGTGTTCAAAATCTCAGTGATAGTATCCTCACTAAATGTGCATATTAGTTAGGTAATGCAATTTATTAATGTTACCCAACGGACCCCTAAGAGAGCCAGCCCCTAGAACTGACCCAGACCAAGGGCCTGTTGAGGGGGACGTGATGTGACAGAATATTCAGATCGAAATATCAAACAGAGACTATTGTGCGTCAGCTCTATTTATTCTATTTCTATCTGAAACACCCCAGACCAAACAACCCCAGAGGACCTCCATCTTCACTCCTCGTTGACGCCGCGCTCCCACGCCACCTTGGCCTGCTCCTCCTTGGATGTGATGAGGGGCTGGGAGATCTTGCGGGGTATGGGTCGGGGCATGAACGCCGGGGTCACAGAGGGGTCGTCAGGGAGATAGGGGCCCTCTCTCAGGTAGGGTTTGGGAGGCAGGGCTGGTGGTGGCTCCTGATGGTACTGGGGCAGGTTCTGGATGTTTAGGGCGTGGGCCTCGGGCAGTACAGGGTTAATAGGAACCAGGATTGGGGTGACACACCCAGGGGCGGAGTGACTGCGGCAGGGGAGGGGCCTGGGACCATCCAACACCTCAGGCTCAGAGGCGCTGTAGCAGACAGGCAGGTAGGAACCACAGGGAGACTGCATCACAAGCTCCTCCCCCTCCACCGCGCCGGGGACAACGGACGTGGAGTCAAGGGCATCAGAGTGTCTGGGGGTGTGTCCGGGGGTGTGTCTGGAGGTGTGTCCAGGGTTGTGACCGGGGGTGTGTCCGGGAGCCTCGGTGGACTGGCTCATGAAGTTACTCTCACTAAGGGAGGAGACGCCGGATGAGGCGCTGCCAGAGAGTGTGGAGTTACTGCCATCCAAACCGGACTGGGACTGGGGACTGGTGGGTGAGGCAGGTATAGCCTGGAGAGGAGACTGTGGAGAAACACATCTAGTTAAGAACCAACAAATATACAATACAACCATACAGACAGATATGGATCACATCCAGTAACGGACACATAGTAACATGCATTGTTGAAGATGTGCCATTCTCTTAAGACACACATGTTTACTAGATGACAGTGAAAAGCTGAGAGGACAGAGACTTGGTGAGGTCATAGGAAGGGAGCAGACATTTGAGATACCAGATCTGACCAAAACCAGTTCCAGACCCGGGTTCTAATTCATTTCTAAATCCACTTTATCTGAGCTAATTCCATTTTATCTGGCCCACACATCTGAACCCAGATCTGTACTGAACAGGGTCACTCTGGTTCATCTCACGATGGGTTCCGGAGGGTACCTTTCGTAAAGAGGAACGCGCAGGGAGAGCTGGAGGGAGGTCGCTGATCTGGTGGTGGAAAGCATCAAAGTACATCGAGAAGTGGCCTATAGGGGGAGACACAGCAGGACAAACAGGGTTGGTAGAAACACACACAACTAAATGACAGAGAGAGGATGACAGAGAGAGGATGACAGAGAGAGGATGACAGCTAGAAGTGGCCTATAGGGGGAGACACAGCAGGACAAACAGGGTTGGTAGAAACACACACAACTAAATGACAGAGAGAGGATGACAGAGAGGATGAGAGAGAGGATGACAGCTAGAAGTGGCCTATAGGGGGAGACACAGCAGGACAAACAGGGTTGGTAGAAACACACACAACTAAATGACAGAGAGAGGATGACAGAGAGGATGAGAGAGAGGATGACAGCTAGAAGTGGCCTATAGGGGGAGACACAGCAGGACAAACAGGGTTGGTAGAAACACACACAACTAAATGACAGAGAGAGGATGACAGAGAGGATGAGAGAGAGGATGACAGCTAGAAGTGGCCTATAGGGGGAGACACAGCAGGACAAACAGGGTTGGTAGAAACACACACAACTAAATGACAGAGAGGGGATGACAGAGAGGATGAGAGAGAGGATGAGAGATAAAGGATGACAGATAGAGGATGACAGAGAGAGGATGAGAGATAAAGGATGACAGATAGAGGATGACAGAGAGAAGATGAGAGATAAAGGATGACAGATAGAGGATGACAGATAGAGGATGACAGAGAGAAGATGACCGAGAGAGGATGAGAGATAAAGGATGACAGATAGAGGATGACAGAGAGAAGATGACCGAGAGAGGATGAGAGATAAAGGATGACAGATAGAGGATGACAGATAGAGGATGACAGAGAGAAGATGACCGAGAGAGGATGACCGAGAGAGGATGACAGAGAGAGGATGACAGAGAGAGGATGAGAGATGAAGGATGACAGAAAGAGGATGACAGATAGAGGATGACAGATAGAGGATGACAGAGAGAAGATGACCGAGAGAGGATGAGAGATAAAGGATGACAGATAGAGGATGACAGATAGAGGATGACAGATAGAGGATGACAGAGAGAAGATGACCGAGAGAGGATGACAGAGAGAGGATGACAGAGAGAGGATGAGAGATGAAGGATGACAGAAAGAGGATGACAGATAGAGGATGACAGATAGAGGATGAAAGAGAGAGGATGACAGAGAGAGGATGACAGATAACGCTGGAGAATGAAAACAGAAGAGTGGGAGAGGTGCTGACAAAAATATCCATGAAAGGATGACCAGGCATCTCCAGATGGATGACCAGGCATCTCCAGAAGGATGACCAGGCATCTCCAGATGAATGACCAGGCATCTCCAGAAGGATGACCAGGCATCTCCAGAAGGATGACCAGGCATCTCCAGAAGGATGACCAGGCATCTCGAGATGAATGACCAGGCATCTCGAGATGAATGACCAGGCATCTCCAGAAGGATGACCAGGCATCTCCAGATGGATGACCAGGCATCTCCAGAAGGATGACCAGGCATCTCCAGAAGGATGACCAGGCATCTCCAGAAGGCTACCGGACTATTAAGGTGTTTTGGGGTGGGAAGGCGGGGTTGGGACAGGAGGTGAGGTTGGGGAAACACCTGTCGGACCCTCTGACCATCCGCACTGGCATCCCTCAAGGTTGTGTCCTGTCCCCACTATTTTTCTCTCTGTACACTAACAACTGCACCTCCAGTCACCACTCTATCAAACTTCTAAATTTTGAAGATGACACCACCCTCATTGGTCTGATCTCTGATGGAGACGAAATGGTCTACAGGGGGAAAATGGACCGGCTGGTGCAATGCATGCATCATCTGCTTTGCAGAACGGACCGTTGGATGTAAGCTGCCGTCCCTCAACAATCTGTTCACAGACAGGTCACTGAGGCGGGCAGCAAAGATTGAAGCAGACCCCTCCCATCTGGGTAACGGACTATTCAGAACTCTCCCCTCTGGCAGACGGCTACGGTCCATCAAGACCAAAACATCCCCATGGCGGTGAGTCTAAGGAACATGCCTCCAGCAGTAGACTGCCCTCAGTAGTAGTTGGTGACTCACCATGAGGGAGGGTCCGGGGTGGTACGGGGGGGGCCATCACACTCCCAACGTGGGCAGACAGGAACGGCAACGCCTCCCTGGTTCCACTGTCCAGACTCCAACTACTGGGAGTTGTTATGACTGGAGGGCAGAGGTCACGTTTTAACACAACCATCAGCCACTCCCCCTTCCAGAAACACTTCATTCAGTCAAATTCAATATAAACTGAACATTAATAGAACATTTTATATTGGCAGATGTATAATCCACATTTAATATTGGCAGATGTATAATCCACATTTAATATTGGCAGATGTATAATCCACATTTAATATTGGCAGATGTATAATCCACATTTAATATTGGCAGATGTATAATCCACATTTTATATTGGCAGATGTATAATCCACATTTAATATTGGCAGATGTATAATCCACATTTAATATTGGCAGATGTATAATCCACATTTAATATTGGCAGATGTATAATCCACATTTAATATTGGCAGATGTATAATCCACATTTAATATTGGCAGATGTATAATCCACATTTTATATTGGCAGATGTATAATCCACATTTAATATTGGCAGATGTATAATCCACATTTAATATTGGCAGATGTATAATCCACATTTAATATTGGCAGATGTATAATCCACATTTAATATTGGCAGATGTATAATCCACATTTAATATTGGCAGATGTATAATCCGCATTTAATATTGGCAGATGTATAATCCACATTTAATATTGGCAGATGTATAATCCGCATTTAATATTGGCAGATGTATAATCCACATTTAATATTGGCAGATGTATAATCCACATTTTATATTGGCAGATGTATAATCCACATTTAATATTGGCAGATGTATAATCCACATTTAATATTGGCAGATGTATAATCCGCATTTTATATTGGCAGATGTATAATCCACATTTAATATTGGCAGATGTATAATCCACATTTAATATTGGCAGATGTATAATCCGCATTTAATATTGGCAGATGTATAATCCACATTTAATATTGGCAGATGTATAATCCACATTTTATATTGGCAGATGTATAATCCACATTTTATATTGGCAGATGTATAATCCACATTTAATATTGGCAGATGTATAATCCACATTTAATATTGGCAGATGTATAATCCGCATTTTATATTGGCAGATGTATAATCCACATTTAATATTGGCAGATGTATAATCCACATTTTATATTGGCAGATGTATAATCCACATTTTATATTGGCAGATGTATAATCCACATTTAATATTGGCAGATGTATAATCCACATTTAATATTGGCAGATGTATAATCCGCATTTTATATTGGCAGATGTATAATCCACATTTTATATTGGCAGATGTATAATCCACATTTAATATTGGCAGATGTATAATCCACATTTAATATTGGCAGATGTATAATCCGCATTTTATATTGGCAGATGTATAATCCACATTTTATATTGGCAGATGTATAATCCACATTTTATATTGGCAGATGTATAATCCACATTTAACATTGGCAGATGTATAATCCACATTTTATATTGGCAGATGTATAATCCGCATTTTATATTGGCAGATGTATAATCCGCATTTTATATTGGCAGATGTATAATCCGCATTTTATATTGGCAGATGTATAATCCACATTTAATATTGGCAGATGTATAATCCACATTTAATATTGGCAGATGTATAATCCGCATTTTATATTGGCAGATGTATAATCCACATTTTATATTGGCAGATGTATAATCCACATTTAACATTGGCAGATGTATAATCCACATTTTATATTGGCAGATGTATAATCCGCATTTTATATTGGCAGATGTATAATCCACATTTTATATTGGCAGATGTATAATCCACATTTTATATTGGCAGATGTATAATCCGCATTTTATATTGGCAGATGTATAATCCGCATTTTATATTGGCAGATGTATAATCCACATTTTATATTGGCAGATGTATAGTCCACATTTTATACTGGCAGATGTATAATCCACATTTAATATATTGGCAGATGTATAATCCGCATTTTATATTGGCAGATGTATAATCCACATTTTATATTGGCAGATGTATAATCCACATTTAATATTGGCAGATGTATAATCCACATTTAATATTGGCAGATGTATAATCCACATTTAATATTGGCAGATGTATAATCCACATTTAATATTGGCAGATGTATAATCCACATTTAATATTGGCAGATGTATAATCCACATTTAATATTGGCAGATGTATAATCCACATTTTATATTGGCAGATGTATAATCCACATTTAATATTGGCAGATGTATAATCCACATTTAATATAACCAACAAAATCATCATTACTGCCTTGACTTTGTTTGCATTTCTTTCAGATGCATTGTTATTTCTCTCAATGTATTGGGCCATTTGTGTTTAAACGCTTTGTGTTGGTATACAGGTATCTCCTACAGGTATACAGGTATCTCCTACAGGTATCTCCTACAGGTATACAGGTATCTCCTACAGGTATACAGGTATCTCCTACAGGTATACATGTATCTCCTACAGGTATACAGGTATCTCCTACAGGTATACAGGTATCTCCTACAGGTATAAAGGTATCTCCTACAGGTATACAGGTATCTCCTACAGGTATACAGGTATCTCCTACAGGTATACAGGTATCTCCTACAGGTATACAGGTATCTCCTACAGGTATACAGGTATCTCCTACAGGTATACATGTATCTCCTACAGGTATACAGGTATCTCCTACAGGTATCTCCTACAGGTATAAAGGTATCTCCTACAGGTATACAGGTATCTCCTACAGGTATACAGGTATCTCCTACAGGTATACAGGTATCTCCTACAGGTATACAGGTATCTCTTACAGGTATACAGGTATCTCCTACAGGTATACAGGTATCTCCTACAGGTATACAGGTATCTCCTACAGGTATACATGTATCTCCTACAGGTATACAGGTATCTCCTACAGGTATACTCTGGAAGACACAGTACTAGACAGTCTACATTACCTTTCTCTGCAACTGAGAGGTTAGGATCACTGCATGGCTTACATGGACCAATCACCTGATGGAACAACGCCCTCTGGAAGTTGGTTGGCTAGAAAAAAACAGAAACATAGAAAAGTGTTACTACAGGCTAGGAAATACTCTAAATACTCTACGAAAGGTAAGAAGCCAGAAACCAGACACGGAAATACCATTTAAAGGAAAGAAACCTGTAGAGGAGCCAGACAAGGAAATACTCCCAAAGAATCTGAGAGCCTTTATGGACCCTGGTTATTGTCATTCAAATAGAATAGAGTAATAGAGTAATATAGTAATAGAGTAGTACCTGTATCTGTCCATTGTCAGTAATGTTGGGGTACATGGCAGAACTGGGTCTCTCACGGTGGGGGGGCAGCAGCATTAGCATCTCACGGTTGTGACGGTATTTTTCTGGCAGCGATGGGGAACCTACCACAGAGGGAGAGACCACACAGGAGAACAGAGTATCAAAACTAGATGGAGATACTGAGAAACAAAGACAGAGTATCGAAACTAGACGGAGATACTGAGAAACAAAGACAGAGTATCGAAACTAGACAGAGATACTGAGAAACAAAGACAGAGTATCGAAACTAGACGGAGATACTGAGAAACAAAGACAGAGTATCAAAACTAGACGGAGATACTGAGAAACAAAGACAGAGTATCGAAACTAGACGGAGATACTGAGAAACAAAGACAGAGTATCAAAACTAGACGGAGATACTGAGAAACAAAGACAGAGTATCAAAACTAGACAGAGATACTGAGAAACAAAGACAGAGTATCAAAACTAGACAGAGATACTGAGAAACAAAGACAGAGTATCAAAACTAGACGGAGATACTGAGAAACAAAGACAGAGTATCGAAACTAGACGGAGATACTGAGAAACAAAGACAGAGTATCAAAACTAGACGGAGATACTGAGAAACAAAGACAGAGTATCGAAACTAGACGGAGATACTGAGAAACAAAGACAGAGTATCAAAACTAGACGGAGATACTGAGAAACAAAGACAGAGTATCAAAACTAGACAGAGATACTGAGAAACAAAGACAGAGTATCAAAACTAGACAGAGATACTGAGAAACAAAGACTGAGCATTTAACACTGAACAGGGTCATTAAAGTCAAACATCTTGTCTGATTCATGGAAACAGATCATTGACAGAACACTCTTGACCTTAGTGAGTCACTGAAATACGTACAGCCCTTGTTGTGTTTATCCTACCTCTGATGCTGTTGGGGGCGGAGTTCATCATCTGGGATGGAGCAGAGTGGGTGGAGCTAAGGCTAGAGGACGAAGGACTGGGCTATAAACAAGGAAAGACAAAAATCAAATAAGCTACAAACCTTAAACTGGCATTCATTAACAGAACAGGTGATATGTGGATTAAGTCAGCTGCTGTGTCCTCTTGGACTGGAGCAGAACTATGAATATTTAGCCAGATTCAGATTCACATTTGCATTCGCTCACTTCGCTGCCTTTCAATTTAAAGTGAGTAGGAGTTGTAAAATAACGTATCCATCTCACGAATGAGCGTTGTCAAAGATGGTGGGGGGGTCCTACCATGGTTACGGCAGAGGCTGCGTTGGCGTGGAGACAGACCTGCATGCGGTAGATGTCCTCGGGCTGTTCCATCACCATGCCGTCCGTCAGGATCACCAGATTGCCCGTCTCGCTGGAGGTGTGAGAGGACAGTGAGGAGGACGAGTGGCGGATGGAACCCAGCAGGTTCAGCGGGCTGGGGGGAGACAGAAGTAGGTGAAGAGGGGAGTGAATGAGGAGGCGTGAGGAAGAAAGACACAATGAAACAGTAGTGAAACAGTTGTCAGGCAAAGAGTGACAGGGACAGAGAGAGACAGGGAGACATAAAGCAAGGGAGAGTGTGAACGAGAATGAGAGAACAAGGTAGGAAGACAATGTTCTAGTGTCAAGTCTCGTATGGGTCGAAGGGCCTAGAGGGAACCTGGTAGAGGAGGGTCACCTGTGTCTGTGTGTCTGTATTCCATAAGTGTCTGCGCCTCACCTGTGTCTGCGCCTCACCTGTGTCTGCGCCTCACCTGTGTCTGCGCCTCACCTGTGTCTGCGCCTCACCTGTGTCTGCGCCTCACCTGTGTCTGCGCCTCACCTGTGTCTGCGCCTCACCTGTGTCTGCGCCTCACCTGTGTCTGCGCCTCACCTGTGTCTGTGCCTCACCTGTGTCTGTGCCTCACCTGTGTCTGTGCCTCACCTGTGTCTGTGCCTCACCTGTGTCTGCGCCTCACCTGTGTCTGTGCCTCACCTGTGTCTGTGCCTCACCTGTGTCTGCGCCTCACCTGTGTCTGCGCCTCACCTGTGTCTGTGCCTCACCTGTGTCTGCGCCTCACCTGTGTCTGCGCCTCACCTGTGTCTGCGCCTCACCTGTGTCTGCGCCTCACCTGTGTCTGTGCCTCACCTGTGTCTGTGCCTCACCTGTGTCTGTGCCTCACCTGTGTCTGTGCCTCACCTGTGTCTGTGCCTCACCTGTGTCTGTGCCTGAGTTTGAAGCTCTCTGGGCTCATGGGACTGTGTGATGGCAGGATGCCTCTGGGGGTGCTGGTTCCTGAACAGGCAGAACTCAGCTTGTCCAGACCAGGCAGTCCCTGTGAAGTCCCAGAACAGAACTGATTCATAATTTGACCAACCTATCAGAATCCACACAGAAATAAACCCTGAATATTCATAATGTGACCAACCTATCAGTATCAACACAGACATCCACCCTGAATATTCATAATGTGACCAACCTATCAGTATCCACACAGAAATAAACCCTGAATATTCATAATATGACCAACATATCTGTATCCACACAGAAATAAAACCCTGAATATTCATAATGTGACCAACCTATCAGTATCCACAAAGACATACACCCTGAATATTCATAATGTGACCAATCAGTATACAGATCGATTACATCTACTTAAAGTCTCTGTAATTGTTTGGCCAGCATGAAAGTGACTGTTGATTAATTTAATCAATTCACTGAATCATTTCTAAACTTGTTTTGCCGTTGAATGAACGTCTGACAGGAACCTGTTCCTAAATCAAACGCAACCAAACTCCTTACACCAGATGGCGCTGACAACTCTTCCTGGTGAATCTGATTGATCAGCTGCATTAAACACAACTGGGACATTGAACTGGAAAATGAGCAAAAATATGACTGACATAGAGGCTGCTCCTCATCATCTGGAACTGATCTATCAGCTTCTTGTGCAGGGGACGCATTTCAGGATGCACCAGCTTGTCATGGACCGCAAGCCCCGCCCCCAGGATGTGAACCTACATTGGAAGAGATTTGAATAAAAAAAAACTTTATTTACACACAAAATAAAAAACAACATAATAAACACACAATATAAAACACACAATATGAAACACACAATATAAAACACAACATAATAAACATAACATTATACAAACACAACATAATAAGCACAATATAAAACACAACATAATAAACACAACATAATAAACACAAAATAAAACACAACATAATAAACACAATATAAAACACACATTATAAAACACAAAATAAAATACAACATAATAAACACAAAATAAAACACAAAATAGAAACACACAATATAAAACACAACATAATAAACACAATATAAAACACACAATAGAAACACAACATTACACAATAAGCCAACAGGTTTCTAATGCTCACCTGCTCTTGCATGAGATCTTTTAGTGCAGTGATCTTTTCTGTGTCTTCAGGGTGACCGCCAATGTAGTCTTTATCAAAGAAGGCCTGGGGGAACCCAACACAGCAGAAGGTGAGGCCATGGGGGGAACCCGACACAGCAGAACGTGAAGCCATGGGGGGAACCCGACACAGCAGAACGTGAGGCCATGGGGGGAATCCGACACAGCAGAACGTGAGGCCATGGTGTATTAAGGACAACATTGAATGAGTTGGCCTTGGACACGACAGGGGGACTACATGTGAACTACAGGGGGGCTACAGATGGACTACAGGTGGACTACAGGTGGACTACAGGTGGGCTACAGGTGGGCTACAGGTGGGCTACAGGTGGGCTACAGGTGGGCTACAGGTGGACTACAGGAGGGCTACAGGTGGGCTACAGGTGGGCTACAGGGGGGCTACATGTGGACTACAGGTGGACTACAGGTGGGCTATAGTGGGGCTACAGGTGGACTACAGGTGGGCTATAGTGGGGCTACAGGTGGACTACAGGTGGGACTACAGGGGTTGGTCACAATGTTACCTCCTGGTATCTGGCAATTCCCCCGTTCACAGCAGCGTCGATGACCCCATTTAGACACATAGAGAGCAGGTTGATGTTGCCATGGAGCTGTTTGTGCTGGTACTGGCTGATCAGGGTTCGGAGTTCATGGTTCTTATTCTCCACCACACAGATGGCGTTCTCCAGAGGACTCACTTCCACCTACAGAAGGTTTATATTTCAACAATTACAGACAGTGATACTTGTGATACTAAAAAAATGTACATATAAAACATCTGTCCAGTCGGTCTATATATATATAAATATATAAGACTTCCTCTGTCCTGTAGGTCTGTATATATATATATATATATATATATATATAAATATATAAGACTTCCTCTGTCCTGTAGGTCTGTCAATACATATATTTAAATATATATGACTTCCTCTGTCCAGTAGGTCTGTATATATAGATATTTATATATATAAGACTACTTCTGTCCTGTAGGTCTTGTGATGGCTCACGGGGTGTATTATTCTATTTGTCCAGTAGGTGTCGTTGGGTAACACTATTTGTGTCCTCAGGTTAATTGCTGATGTGAAACAGTTGTGGAGAAGGGACGGTGATTAACCGTGCTGCTCATAAGAAGCTGGAGGATAGCGGCTTGGGCTCCCCTTCTGGTTTGGGATCTTGGGCGTCTTGCTAACTCTCGCACCCTCTCCAGCCCAATGCTTGATGTTGTTTTGTACTGTCATATTTAACTTGTACGTCAGTGTAGTGATGTTGGTTCGTTTTGATTAAATACGCATTTTGCGCAAACTTGATTACGTTGTATGGCCTCTCCATTCATGTTGCTACTCCTTGAGCCAAGAAGTCGTAACATATGGGGGCTCGTCCGGGATCAAACTAAAGTGGCTTAAGGTTTGAGGATATTTGGTTAATTCTTTAATTAGAATTAGAATTTGGTTATTTCTTTAATTAGAATTATTATTTGGTTAATTCTTCGGTTAGAATTATAGCTTGGTTAATTCTTTAATTAGAATTACGATTTGGGTAAAATAAGTTGGAGTGCCATACAAAGGATTTTTCTGTTTTGTTTTGGTTATTTGGATTAGTGGTTTTGGACTGGAGAGAGAGAGGAAACCGGCCGACAGTGACACTAAATTGCTTAAGATTTTGCGGTTTAGACTGCAATAAGCCATAGAACCCTGTGTTAGGCTAAAGAGTGCTTAACACTTTTTTATTTTTTTGGTTTGTTGTGTTTGGTGCGTCGGACGCGGGTAGACTGGTTACCAGTTGAGCTGCAGGTGGGCGTACTGAAGACTAGGGTTGAGTGTAATTAGTGGCATATGAATTAGTTAGGTACAGGGTGGCTTTTTCTTTTGCAGTCAAAGTGTGATCTGGGGGAGCTGGTGAGTATTGATTTATTTGTTTGTTCAAAATATTATTTTAGTAACAACAAAGGCAGAGATGGAATTGGTTCAGGATTTTTTAATTGCTCCTACGATTGAAAAATTGGGGGGTCTTTCAAAGGAACAATTATTTAAACCCTTAGAATGCAACAAAAAATGGAAGAAGTTAAATTAGAACAGAATGGAGAACGGTTAAGATTAATGGGCCAAGGAAAGCTTTCTAGTGTAGGTTCCTTAAATGAACAGGAACTTGCGGGGGCGAGTGGAAATCGAATAATAGGTTTAGTGCAGATGATTAAACTCTTACCTATATTCAATGATCGGGATCGAGAGGTGTTTTTTTCTCTATTCGAAAGCTTGGCTGAGGATAGGGGTTGGAACGATGCTGAACGTACACTCTTACTACAAAGTGTTTTGGAAGGAAAAGCTCAAGAGGCTTTCGTCTCAGTTACTTCTGAAAACCGAAGGAACTATAAAGTAGTAAAAGAGGCCGTGTTAAAAGCATATGAACTTGTCCCTGAAGCGTATAGGCGACGTTTTAGGGGATGGAAAAAAGACGAGCGTAAAACGCATGTTGAAGTGGCAAGGGAATTGGCAAGTCTTTTTTATCGTTGGCGTACTTCATTGGGTGTTAGAACATTTGAGGAGCTTTCTAATTTAATCGTTTTGGAGCAGTTTAAAACATCATCCCAGAGCGTGTCGCGATGTATGTAAATGAACATAAGGTGACAACGGCTGCTGAGGCTGCGGTTCTTGCGGACGAATATGTACTAATTCATAAAAGCGCCGGTGACTATTTTATAAAAAGCCAAACAACGGCGGAAATATAGTGAGGATGAGACCGAACAAATCAGAGCCTGTTAGAAGGGTGGATCCCGATTCGAGTTGCAGGTATTGTTTGGAAAAGGGTCATTGGAAAAAGGAGTGCCCCGTATTAAGAAATAAGTACAAGTCTGTGGGTCCCAAAGCTGTTGGTCTCGTGTCTACTACCGGATTGAGTTTAAGATCCGTTGCAGGAGTAGTTAAGACGTACGGAAGAGATAAGGATATTTTGCAAACGGGATACGAACCGTTTATAACTATGGGGACTGTGTCTTTGAAGGGTTTGATGAAGGTACCAGTTAAGATATTACGTGACACGGGATCTTCTGAATCTTTCTTATTGGATTCGAAACTGACGTTTTCTTCTGAAACAAATACGGGTAAAAGCGTTCTAATTCAAGGTATAGGATTGGACATATTTTCGGCTCCTCTGCACCGAGTTCAGCTAGATTCGGAGATTGTGCAAATAGAGGTGGAGATTGCATTAAGATCAGTTTTGCCTATCAGGGGGGTGGATTTGATTTTGGGAAATAATTTGGCTGGGAGTAAAATATGGGGTACGGAAGTGTTTCCCGTTGTTAAAACCTCTCCGGTCTGGTCGGTAGAGTCAGACCAATGTGTACAGGAACTGCCTGAAGTTTTCTGTTCCTGTGCCATAACGCGAGCGATGAGTAAGAACAAAGATGTGGTTGAATATGAAGATCCAGAGGATTCTTCTAAGGATCTTTCTAAGAATTTGTCTTTGCTTATTCCGTCGATTTCCCTGCAGGAGTTGATTGTAGAGCAAAAAATGATGCGCAGCTAAAAACACTGTTTGAATTGGTTAAAACAGAATGCGAGATGAATAGTCTGGCTAGTGGATATTTCACACAGAATGGATTATTACTTCGTAAATGGACGCCGTGTTATGATAATATTCTGGGTGACCCGGTGTTTCAAATAGTGATACCGAAGGGATTGCGGGAGTTAATTTTGAAAACTGCTCACGGTGCCATAGCTGGTCATTTTGGAGTAAAGAAAACCTATCACAGCGTGATGCGTTATTTCTTTTGGCCTCGATTAAAGAGAGACGTGGCGGCTTTTATAAAAACTTGTCATGTCTGTCAATTGGTCGGAAAGCCGAACGAAGTTATCCATCCTGCTCCGTTGTATCCTATACCTGGGGTGAAAAATCCCTTTGAGCGTCTGACTATTGACTGTGTGGGGCCATTACCTCCTAAAACTGGTTCCAGTTATATATTGACCGAGATGTGCCAAACTATACCCTGCTGCATATCCTTTGCGGAATATTACTACAAAATCTGTAGTGAAAGCTTTGACTCAGTTTATTTCTATATTTGGAATTCCTCGTGTTATTCAGTCTGACAGGGGAACAAATTTTACATCTCGTATGTTTGCCCAAATTTTAAAACAGCTGCGGGTAGATCATCAAACAAGCACTGCTTTTCATCCTGAGAGTCAGGGTGCCCTAGAGCGCTTTCATCAAACACTAAAACAGTTGTTGAGAACGTACTGTACTGAATTGACGAAAGACTGGGAGGAAGGACTACCTTGGTTGATGCTCGCTGCTCGCGAGGTCACTCAAGAAAGATTGGGTTTCAGCCCTAATGAGCTAGTATTTGGACATAGAGTAAAGGGGACCGCTCGCGCTTTTGCGGGATGATTTGTTGGAAACGGAACCGCCTGTGAATCTTTTGGATTACGTAAACGGGTTCAGATATAGGTTGTATTGGGCCGGGAATGTAGCCCGTGAAAATCTAGGTAAGGCCCAATCTAAAATGAAAGCCTGGTTTGATCAAAAGTCAGAAAACAGGGAATTCAATTCTGGAGATCAGGTTTCAGTGATGTTTCCAATGTCTGGTTCCCCCTTTTCTGCCAGATTTTCTGGACCTTATACTGTGCTTGAACGACTTTCCGAACTAAACTATATGATTTCCACTCCGGATAGGAAGAAAAAGGCTCAGCTGTGCCATGTAAATCTATTGAAGCCATATTTGGTTCGTGCAACTGGACCAAATTTTGCTGTCGGAAGTGCTGAAATTAAGTCTGTTGCGTTGGCCGTAAGGGGGGAAAGTGGTTCTTTGGTAGATGGCTTTGAGGAGAATATTTTTGATGAATATTTAATGAAACCTAGACTCTGAAATTCTGAGCAGTTAAAGAGATTGGAGATTATGCTTGGGCATTTATCTCAAGATAATGGCACAGAATTAATACATCTGTTATCAGAGTTTTAAGTGCTTTGTTTAGATACTCCTTCGTGCACTGACATGATTCAGCACGATATTGATGTCGGTGATTCCAAACCTATTCGGCAGCGATTTTATCGTGTGTCTCCCGAAAAACAAAAACTTTTGGAATCGGAGGTTAAGTATCTTTTGGAGAATGGACTTGCAGAACGATCTAGTTCTAGTTGGGCTTCTCCTTGTCTTCTAGTTACAAAACCGAATGGAACGTTTAGGTTTTGTACCGATTATAGGAGATTGAACGCTGTTACAAAATCCGACTCTTTTCCACTACCACGAATTGAAGACTGCATTGATTCGGTGGGATCAGCTGAGTTCGTTACGAAGATTGATTTACCTAAGGGTTATTATCAAGTACCCTTAACTTCTCGTGCTCAGGAAGTTTGTGCTTTCACAACGTCTTCTAGATTATATTCTTATAAACTAATTAGTTTTGGTCTTCGGAACGCTCCAGCTACATTCCAGCGCCTGATGAATCTGGTAATCTCGGGGCTCGAGGGATGTGCTGTATATCTGGATGATGTGGTGGTGTTTAGCCAGACATGGGAAGAACATATGTGCAAATTGCGTGCTTTATTTACTCGCCTGGAGACAGCAAAATTGACGGTAAATTTAGCGAAATGTGAATTTGCACGTGCCACTGTGGTCTATTTGGGAAATGTGGTAGGACAAGGTAAAGTGTGTCCTGTTCGGGGCGAAAGTCTACGCCATTGATAATTTCCCGGTTCCTGTTACAAAGAAAGAGCTTATAAGATTCCTAGGAATGATTGGGTACTATCGGAAATTCTGTGAAAATTTCTCAACAGTGGTTGCGCCTTTAACGGATTTGTTAAAGGGCAACCAGAAATATGAATGGTCCTCAAATTGTCAAAATGCTTTTGATAATGCCAAACTTTTGCTGAGTTCTGCTCCCGTGTTAACGGCACCTCGTTGGACCGTCCCTTCCATTTAAAAGTTGGCCGAGTGGGCTCGGTGCTGGAGCGGTATTATTGCAGACGGATGACAAAGGCGTTGATCGACCAATTAGTTTTTATTCTAAGAAGTTTAATTCGTGTCAGAGAAATTATTCAACTATTGAAAAGGAGTTGTTGGCATTGATTTGGGCTTTACAACATTTCGATGTGTATGTAGGAGGAGGTTCTGTCTCTCTGGTAGTATTTACAGACCACAACCCGCTGACGTTCTTACAGTCCTTGCATAGTCCAAATCAACGACTTATTCGCTGGGCTTTATTTTTGCAGTCTTACGGACTGGATATTCGCCATATTAGAGGGTAGATAATATTATCGCAGATGCCTTGTCGCGAGCTCCTTGAACTAGGGATCTATACATTTTATTGGTTCTTCTCTTTATTTCTTTCACATCATCTTCGTGTTCTCAAGGCGCCAGAGAGCATTGCCCGGTGGAGTAGTTAAGGGGTAGGTGGTGAAGGAGAGAGGGTAAGTGGAACCAATAATCTTGTTTGATTTGTAAATCGGGTTAAATCTTATCCGGTGATGGATTATGTTTACAGAGTACCTTGGTATAAGGGCCTCTGTCTTTAGGAGGGAGGTGTGATGGCTCACGGGGTGTATTATTCTATTTGTCCAGTAGGTGTCGTTGGGTAACACTATTTGTGTCCTCAGGTTAATTGCTGATGTGAAACAGTTGTGGAGAAGGGACGGTGATTAACCGTGCTGCTCATAAGAAGCTGGAGGATAGCGGCTTGGGCTCCCCTTCTGGTTTGGGATCTTGGGCGTCTTGCTAACTCTCGCACCCTCTCCAGCCCAATGCTTGATGTTGTTTTGTACTGTCATATTTAACTTGTACGTCAGTGTAGTGATGTTGGTTCGTTTTGATTAAATACGCATTTTGCGCAAACTTGATTACGTTGTATGGCCTCTCCATTCATGTTGCTACTCCTTGAGCCAAGAAGTCGTAACATATGGGGGCTCGTCCGGGATCAAACTAAAGTGGCTTAAGGTTTGAGGATATTTGGTTAATTCTTTAATTAGAATTAGAATTTGGTTATTTCTTTAATTAGAATTATTATTTGGTTAATTCTTCGGTTAGAATTATAGCTTGGTTAATTCTTTAATTAGAATTACGATTTGGGTAAAATAAGTTGGAGTGCCATACAAAGGATTTTTCTGTTTTGTTTTGGTTATTTGGATTAGTGGTTTTGGACTGGAGAGAGAGAGAAACCGGCCGACAGTGACACTAAATTGCTTAAGATTTTGCGGTTTAGACTGCAATAAGCCATAGAACCCTGTGTTAGGCTAAAGAGTGCTTAACACTTTTTTATTTTTTTGGTTTGTTGTGTTTGGTGCGTCGGACGCGGGTAGACTGGTTACCAGTTGAGCTGCAGGTGGGCGTACTGAAGACTAGGGTTGAGTGTAATTAGTGGCATATGAATTAGTTAGGGTACAGGGTGGCTTTTTCTTTTGCAGTCAAAGTGTGATCTGGGGGAGCTGGTGAGTATTGATTTATTTGTTTGTTCAAAATATTATTTTAGTAACAACAAAGGCAGAGATGGAATTGGTTCAGGATTTTTTAATTGCTCCTACGATTGAAAAATTGGGGGTCTTTCAAAGGAACAATTATTTAAACCCTTAGAATGCAACAAAAATGGAAGAAGTTAAATTAGAACAGAATGGAGAACGGTTAAGATTAATGGGCCAAGGAAAGCTTTCTAGTGTAGGTTCCTTAAATGAACAGGAACTTGCGGGGGCGAGTGGAAATCGAATAATAGGTTTAGTGCAGATGATTAAACTCTTACCTATATTCAATGATCGGGATCGAGAGGTGTTTTTTTCTCTATTCGAAAGCTTGGCTGAGGATAGGGGTTGGAACGATGCTGAACGTACACTCTTACTACAAAGTGTTTTGGAAGGAAAAGCTCAAGAGGCTTTCGTCTCAGTTACTTCTGAAAACCGAAGGAACTATAAAGTAGTAAAAGAGGCCGTGTTAAAAGCATATGAACTTGTCCCTGAAGCGTATAGGCGACGTTTTAGGGGATGGAAAAAAGACGAGCGTAAAACGCATGTTGAAGTGGCAAGGGAATTGGCAAGTCTTTTTTATCGTTGGCGTACTTCATTGGGTGTTAGAACATTTGAGGAGCTTTCTAATTTAATCGTTTTGGAGCAGTTTAAAAACATCATCCCAGAGCGTGTCGCGATGTATGTAAATGAACATAAGGTGACAACGGCTGCTGAGGCTGCGGTTCTTGCGGACGAATATGTACTAATTCATAAAAGCGCCGGTGACTATTTTATAAAAAGCCAAACAACGGCGGAAATATAGTGAGGATGAGACCGAACAAATCAGAGCCTGTTAGAAGGGTGGATCCCGATTCGAGTTGCAGGTATTGTTTGGAAAAGGGTCATTGGAAAAAGGAGTGCCCCGTATTAAGAAATAAGTACAAGTCTGTGGGTCCCAAAGCTGTTGGTCTCGTGTCTACTACCGGATTGAGTTTAAGATCCGTTGCAGGAGTAGTTAAGACGTACGGAAGAGATAAGGATATTTTGCAAACGGGATACGAACCGTTTATAACTATGGGGACTGTGTCTTTGAAGGGTTTGATGAAGGTACCAGTTAAGATATTACGTGACACGGGATCTTCTGAATCTTTCTTATTGGATTCGAAACTGACGTTTTCTTCTGAAACAAATACGGGTAAAAGCGTTCTAATTCAAGGTATAGGATTGGACATATTTTCGGCTCCTCTGCACCGAGTTCAGCTAGATTCGGAGATTGTGCAAATAGAGGTGGAGATTGCATTAAGATCAGTTTTGCCTATCAGGGGGGTGGATTTGATTTTGGGAAATAATTTGGCTGGGAGTAAAATATGGGGTACGGAAGTGTTTCCCGTTGTTAAAACCTCTCCGGTCTGGTCGGTAGAGTCAGACCAATGTGTACAGGAACTGCCTGAAGTTTTCTGTTCCTGTGCCATAACGCGAGCGATGAGTAAGAACAAAGATGTGGTTGAATATGAAGATCCAGAGGATTCTTCTAAGGATCTTTCTAAGAATTTGTCTTTGCTTATTCCGTCGATTTCCCTGCAGGAGTTGATTGTAGAGCAAAAAAATGATGCGCAGCTAAAAACACTGTTTGAATTGGTTAAAACAGAATGCGAGATGAATAGTCTGGCTAGTGGATATTTCACACAGAATGGATTATTACTTCGTAAATGGACGCCGTGTTATGATAATATTCTGGGTGACCCGGTGTTTCAAATAGTGATACCGAAGGGATTGCGGGAGTTAATTTTGAAAACTGCTCACGGTGCCATAGCTGGTCATTTTGGAGTAAAGAAAACCTATCACAGCGTGATGCGTTATTTCTTTTGGCCTCGATTAAAGAGAGACGTGGCGGCTTTTATAAAAACTTGTCATGTCTGTCAATTGGTCGGAAAGCCGAACGAAGTTATCCATCCTGCTCCGTTGTATCCTATACCTGGGGTGAAAAATCCCTTTGAGCGTCTGACTATTGACTGTGTGGGGCCATTACCTCCTAAAACTGGTTCCAGTTATATATTGACCGAGATGTGCCAAACTATACCCTGCTGCATATCCTTTGCGGAATATTACTACAAAATCTGTAGTGAAAGCTTTGACTCAGTTTATTTCTATATTTGGAATTCCTCGTGTTATTCAGTCTGACAGGGGAACAAATTTTACATCTCGTATGTTTGCCCAAATTTTAAAACAGCTGCGGGTAGATCATCAAACAAGCACTGCTTTTCATCCTGAGAGTCAGGGTGCCCTAGAGCGCTTTCATCAAACACTAAAACAGTTGTTGAGAACGTACTGTACTGAATTGACGAAAGACTGGGAGGAAGGACTACCTTGGTTGATGCTCGCTGCTCGCGAGGTCACTCAAGAAAGATTGGGTTTCAGCCCTAATGAGCTAGTATTTGGACATAGAGTAAGGGGACCGCTCGCGCTTTTGCGGGATGATTTGTTGGAAACGGAACCGCCTGTGAATCTTTTGGATTACGTAAACGGGTTCAGATATAGGTTGTATTGGGCCGGGAATGTAGCCCGTGAAAATCTAGGTAAGGCCCAATCTAAAATGAAAGCCTGGTTTGATCAAAAGTCAGAAAACAGGGAATTCAATTCTGGAGATCAGGTTTCAGTGATGTTTCCAATGTCTGGTTCCCCCTTTTCTGCCAGATTTTCTGGACCTTATACTGTGCTTGAACGACTTTCCGAACTAAACTATATGATTTCCACTCCGGATAGGAAGAAAAAGGCTCAGCTGTGCCATGTAAATCTATTGAAGCCATATTTGGTTCGTGCAACTGGACCAAATTTTGCTGTCGGAAGTGCTGAAATTAAGTCTGTTGCGTTGGCCGTAAGGGGGGAAAGTGGTTCTTTGGTAGATGGCTTTGAGGAGAATATTTTTGATGAATATTTAATGAAACCTAGACTCTGAAATTCTGAGCAGTTAAAGAGATTGGAGATTATGCTTGGGCATTTATCTCAAGATAATGGCACAGAATTAATACATCTGTTATCAGAGTTTTAAGTGCTTTGTTTAGATACTCCTTCGTGCACTGACATGATTCAGCACGATATTGATGTCGGTGATTCCAAACCTATTCGGCAGCGATTTTATCGTGTGTCTCCCGAAAAACAAAAACTTTTGGAATCGGAGGTTAAGTATCTTTGGAGAATGGACTTGCAGAACGATCTAGTTCTAGTTGGGCTTCTCCTTGTCTTCTAGTTAAAAACCGAATGGAACGTTTAGGTTTTGTACCGATTATAGGAGATTGAACGCTGTTACAAAATCCGACTCTTTTCCACTACCACGAATTGAAGACTGCATTGATTCGGTGGGATCAGCTGAGTTCGTTACGAAGATTGATTTACCTAAGGGTTATTATCAAGTACCCTTAACTTCTCGTGCTCAGGAAGTTTGTGCTTTCACAACGTCTTCTAGATTATATTCTTATAAACTAATTAGTTTTGGTCTTCGGAACGCTCCAGCTACATTCCAGCGCCTGATGAATCTGGTAATCTCGGGGCTCGAGGGATGTGCTGTATATCTGGATGATGTGGTGGTGTTTAGCCAGACATGGGAAGAACATATGTGCAAATTGCGTGCTTTATTTACTCGCCTGGAGACAGCAAAATTGACGGTAAATTTAGCGAAATGTGAATTTGCACGTGCCACTGTGGTCTATTTGGGAAATGTGGTAGGACAAGGTAAAGTGTGTCCTGTTCGGGCGAAAGTCTACGCCATTGATAATTTCCCGGTTCCTGTTACAAAGAAAGAGCTTATAAGATTCCTAGGAATGATTGGGTACTATCGGAAATTCTGTGAAAATTTCTCAACAGTGGTTGCGCCTTTAACGGATTTGTTAAAGGGCAACCAGAAATATGAATGGTCCTCAAATTGTCAAAATGCTTTTGATAATGCCAAACTTTTGCTGAGTTCTGCTCCCGTGTTAACGGCACCTCGTTGGGACCGTCCCTTCCATTTAAAAGTTGACGCGAGTGGGCTCGGTGCTGGAGCGGTATTATTGCAGACGGATGACAACGGCGTTGATCGACCAATTAGTTTTTATTCTAAGAAGTTTAATTCGTGTCAGAGAAATTATTCAACTATTGAAAAGGAGTTGTTGGCATTGATTTGGGCTTTACAACATTTCGATGTGTATGTAGGAGGAGGTTCTGTCTCTCTGGTAGTATTTACAGACCACAACCCGCTGACGTTCTTACAGTCCTTGCATAGTCCAAATCAACGACTTATTCGCTGGGCTTTATTTTTGCAGTCTTACGGACTGGATATTCGCCATATTAGAGGGGTAGATAATATTATCGCAGATGCCTTGTCGCGAGCTCCCTTGAACTAGGGATCTATACATTTTATTGGTTCTTCTCTTTATTTCTTTCACATCATCTTCGTGTTCTCAAGGCGCCAGAGAGCATTGCCCGGTGGAGTAGTTAAGGGGTAGGTGGTGAAGGAGAGAGGGTAAGTGGAACCAATAATCTTGTTTGATTTGTAAATCGGGTTAAATCTTATCCGGTGATGGATTATGTTTACAGAGTACCTTGGTATAAGGGCCTCTGTCTTTAGGAGGGAGGTGTGATGGCTCACGGGGTGTATTATTCTATTTGTCCAGTAGGTGTCGTTGGGTAACACTATTTGTGTCCTCAGGTTAATTGCTGATGTGAAACAGTTGTGGAGAAGGGACGCTGATTAACCGTGCTGCTCATAAGAAGCTGGAGGATAGCGGCTTGGGCTCCCCTTCTGGTTTGGGATCTTGGGCGTCATGCTAACTCTCGCACCCTCTCCAGCCCAATGCTTGATGTTGTTTTGTACTGTCATATTTAACTTGTACGTCAGTGTAGTGATGTTGGTTCGTTTTGATTAAATATGCATTTTGCGCAAACTTGATTACGTTGTATGGCCTCTCCATTCATGTTGCTACTCCTTGAGCCAAGGAGTCGTAACAGTCTGTATATATAGATTAGACTTCCTCTGTCCTGTAGGTCTGTATATAAAGATATTTAAATATATATGACTTCCTCTGTCCAGTAGGTATGTATATATAGATATTTATATATATAAGACTACTTCTGTCCTGTAGGTCTGTATATATAGATAAGACTTCCTCTGTCATGTAGGTCTGTATATATATATATATAAAGACGTCCTCTGTCCTGTAGGTCTGTATATATATATATATATATATATATATATATATATATATATATAAGACTTCCTCTGTCCTGTAAGTCTGTATATATAGACCCATCAGCCATAACATAACGACCACCTGACTGGTATGCAGCACATTCAATGTGAAACATGTTTCCATCAAAACCAGCATTGACCTTTTCAGCAATATGATCTACAGTAGCTTGTCTGTTTAATCGGGCCTGACTTCTGTCCACACGCGCATCAATGAGCCATGACCCAGTCACCAGGTACTGACCACTGCAGACTGGAAACCTCACAACAGATTTGGAGATGCTCTGACCCAGTCGTCTAGATATCACAATCTGGCCCATCTCATAGTCACTCAGGTCCTTACTCTGGCCCATCTCATAGTCACTCAGGTCCTTACTCTGGCCCATCTCATAGTCACTCAGGTCCTTACTCTGGCCCATCTCATAGTCACTCAGGTCCTTACTCTGGCCCATCTCATAGTCACTCAGGTCCTTACTCTGGCCCATCTCATAGTCACTCAGGTCCTTACTCTGGCCCATCTCATAGTCACTCAGGTTCTTACTCTGGCCCATCTCATAGTCACTCAGGTCCTTACTCTGGCCCATCTCATAGTCACTCAGATCCTTACTCTGGCCCATCTCATAGTCACTCAGATCCTTACTCTGGCCCATCTCATAGTCACTCAGGTCCTTACTCTGGCCCATCTCATAGTCACTCAGATCCTTACTCTGGCCCATTTTCTCTGCTTCTAACACATCAACTCTGAGGACCAAATGTCCACCTGCTGCCTTATATATCCCAGCAACAGGTGCCATGGTAACGAGATTACCTGTGTTATTTATTTCACCTGTCAGTGGTCCTAATGTTACATCAGTTTATAAAACCTCCTCTGATGAAGTCCTTCTGTTCTGATAGACCTTCTCATGCCTGCTGTCTCTCACCAGCTCTCTCTTCTCCACCTCAAACCAGCGAGATATTCCAGGCAGAGGCAGCGTGAGGATTAGAGTTGTCCGTTCAATCCATAGGCTCTTGAACTCGTTCTCTCTGTCTTTGGTTCCTTTGTGGAACGGCCGGTCGTAGCGGAACCGACTCACATTGTTGACCCGGTAGAAACTCTTGATTCGGTCTGGAATGCGATCCATCTGAAGAACGTTGAGGTTTTCTGGAACTGGCGTGACAGCGTAGATCTGAAGGTCTGAGAGGAGATGCATCAAGGACAGACAACTGGGTGGAAGGTGGTTTTCAAATGTCACACACACACACACACACACACACACACACACACACACACACACACACACACACACACACACACACACACACACACACACACACACACACACACACACACACAGACACAGACACAGACACAGAAACACACACACACACACACACACACACACACACACACACACACACAAACACACACACACACACACACACAGACACAGAAACAGAAACACACACAGACACACACACACAGACACAGAAACACACACACACACACACACACGCACACCACAGCTGCTTCCAGAAGGATACACTGAGCATCACACTGTAAGATTGCCTCGTCTGGTTGGTTGGGGTGCTGCATGGCAATGGCTTGTGGGAATTCTCCCAGCATCCTTTGCTGGAAGGCCTCAAGCCTCTCGTAGTCATGACCGCGACAGACAAACTCCTTGTTCTGGTAGCGGACATGATATTTACATTTAAGTCAGTTGTGTTTCAGAAGTAATCCCAGTGGTCGTGTCAGTTGTGTTTAAGAAGTAATCCCAGTGGTCGTGTCAGTTGTGTATTACAAGTAATCCCAGTGGTCGTGTCAGTTGTGTATTACAAGTAATCCCAGTGGTCATGTCAGTTGTGTATTACAAGTAATCCCAGTGGTCGTGTCAGTTGTGTTTTACAAGTAATCCCAGTGATCGTGTCAGTTGTGTTTTACAAGTAATCCCAGTGATCGTGTCAGTTGTGTTTTAGAAGTAATCCCAGTGATCGTGTCAGTTGTGTTTTACAAGTAATCCCAGTGATCGTGTCAGTTGTGTTTTACAAGTAATCCCAGTGGTCGTGTCAGTTGTGTTTTACAAGTAATCCCAGTGGTCGTGTCAGTTGTGTTTTACAAGTAATCCCAGTGGTCGTGTCAGTTGTGTTTTACAAGTAATCCCAGTGATCGTGTCAGTTGTGTTTCAGAAGTAATCCCAGTGGTCGTGTCAGTTGTGTTTCAGAAGTAATCCCAGTGATCGTGTCAGTTGTGTTTCAGAAGTAATCCCAGTGGTCGTGTCAGTTGTGTATTACAAGTAATCCCAGTGGTCGTGTCAGTTGTGTATTACAAGTAATCCCAGTGGTCATGTCAGTTGTGTATTACAAGTAATCCCAGTGGTCGTGTCAGTTGTGTTTTACAAGTAATCCCAGTGGTCGTGTCAGTTGTGTTTTACAAGTAATCCCAGTGATCGTGTCAGTTGTGTTTTAGAAGTAATCCCAGTGATCGTGTCAGTTGTGTTTTACAAGTAATCCCAGTGATCGTGTCAGTTGTGTTTTACAAGTAATCCCAGTGGTCGTGTCAGTTGTGTTTTACAAGTAATCCCAGTGGTCGTGTCAGTTGTGTTTTACAAGTAATCCCAGTGATCGTGTCAGTTGTGTTTCAGAAGTAATCCCAGTGGTCATGTCAGTTGTGTATTACAAGTAATCCCAGTGATCGTGTCAGTTGTGTTTTAGAAGTAATCCCAGTGGTCATGTCAGTTGGTCATGTCAGTTGTCCAGACTCACTCTGAGGAAGAACGGGAACTTGCGTCCGTAGAATCCCACCCGGAAAAACTCCGGCTCCAGTCGCTGTTGTTCCATGATGTTGTCATAATAGGATGCCTCCATTTTCTAATGAGCAACACCAACATCAGAGATATTATAGTGTGTCTGTAGTATTACAATATGGTGTCTGTAGTATTACTATATGGTGTCTGTAGTATTACTATATAGTGTCTGTAGTATTACTATACGGTGTCTGTAGTATTAATATCTAGTTTCTGTAGTATTACTATATAGTGTCTGTAGTATTACTATATAGCTGTTGCTCCATGATGTTGTCATAATAAGATGCCTCCATTTTCTAATGAGTATTATTATATAGTGTCTGTAGTATTACTATATAGTGTATGTAGTATTACTATATAGTGTCTGTAGTATTACTATATGGTGTCTGTAGTATTACTATATGGTGGCTGTAGTATTACTATATAGTGTATGTAGTATTACTATATAGTGTCTGTAGTATTACTATATAGTGTCTCTAGTATTACTATATAGTGTCTGTAGTATTACTATATGGTGTCTGTAGTATTACTATATAGTGTCTGTAGTATTACTATATAGTGTCTGTAGTATTACTATATAGTGTCTGCAGTATTACTATATAGTGTCTGTAGTATTACTATATGGTGTCTGTAGTATTACTATATGGTGTCTGTAGTATTACTATATGGTGTATGTAGTATTACTATATAGTGTGTGTAGTATTACTATATAGTGTCTGTAGTATTACTATACAGTGTCTGTAGTATTACTATATAGTGTCTGTAGTATAACTATATGGTGTCTGTAGTATTACTATATGGTGTCTGTAGTATTACTATATGTGGCTGTGGTATTACTATAAAGTGTCTGTGGTATTACTATATGGTGTCTGTGGTATTCCCTGATCTATCATTACTATATGGTGTCTGTAGTATTACTATATGTGTCTGTGGTATTACTATAAAGTGTCTGTGGTATTACTATATGGTGTCTGTGGTATTCCCTGATCTATCATTACTATATGGTGTCTGTAGTATTCCCTGATCTATCGTTACTATATGGTGGCTGTGGTTTTCTCGGTTCAGGGTTGATTTCCTGAATTTCCATCACTCACCCTTATCCAACTGAGGCTCTGGTAGTCATATAAAGTCTCATACTGGAAGGCAAGCTCCCGGCACAGTGGAATTCCATACTCCCAACACTGGGAAGGACGAACACAATGATACAACCACACACTCAGTCTGACAATTGGAATCAGTCAATGTGATTGTTGTTTCTGATATTGTGGGTAATGTTCAGTAGGTAATGTTCAGTGGGTAATGTTCAGTAGGTAATGTTCAGTGGGTATTGTTCAGTAGGTAATGTTCAGTGGGTATTGTTCAGTAGGTAATGTTCAGTGGGTAATGTTCAGTAGGTAATGTTCAGTGGGTATTGTTCAGTAGGTAATTTTTAGTGTGTAATGTTCAGTAGGTAATGTTCAGTAGGTAATGTTCAGTGGGTAATGTTCTGTAGGTAATGTTTAGTGGGTAATGTTCAGTGGGTAATGTTCAGTGGGTAATGTTCAGTGGGTAATGTTCAGTGGGTAATGTTCAGTAAGTAATGTTTAGTGGGTAATGTTCAGTGGGTAATGTTCAGTGGGTAATGTTCAGTAGGTAATGTTCAGTGGGTAATGTTCAGTGTGTAATGTTTAGTGTGTAATGTTCTGTAGGTAATGTTTAGTGGGTAATGTTCAGTGGGTAATGTTCAGTGGGTAATGTTCAGTGGGTAATGTTCAGTGGGTAATGTTCAGTGGGTAATGGTCAGTAGGTAATGTTCAGTGGGTAATGTTCAGTGGGTAATGTTCAGTAGGTAATGTTCAGTGGGTAATGTTCAGTAGGTAATGTTCAGTGGGTAATGTTCAGTGGGTAATGTTCAGTGGGTAATGTTCAGTAGGTAATGTTCAGTGGGTAATGTTCAGTAGGTAATGTTCAGTGGGTAATGTTCAGTAGGTAATGTTCAGTGGGTAATGTTCAGTGGGTAATGTTCAGTGTGTAATGTTTAGTGTGTAATGTTCAGTGGGTAATGTTCAGTGGGTAATGTTCAGTGGGTAATGTTCAGTGGGTAATGTTCAGTGTGTAATGTTTAGTGTGTAATGTTCAGTGGGTAATGTTCAGTGTGTAATGTTTAGTGGGTAATGTTCAGTGGGTAATGTTCAGTGGGTAATGTTCAGTAGGTAATGTTCAGTGGGTAATGTTCAGTGGGTAATGTTCAGTGGGTAATGTTCAGTAGGTAATGTTCAGTGGGTAATGTTCAGTAGGTAATGTTTAGTGTGTGTGTGGCAGCATGTATTTCAGCTACCTTGCCCTTGTTGAAGTAGTGAATGACTTTACGACAGAGCCCCTCCTTGCGGTGCCACTGGCTCTGGGCTGGATAATGGAGAAACTCCCTCAGAGGCTGTTCCTCCCAGAGCAACAACTCCCAGTAGAGCAACAGGGTGAACGCAGCCTCTGTAAAACAACGGCAGGACAAACACATCACAACAACACACAGCTGGTTACAGGAGTGAAAAACAACAACACACAGCTGGTTACAGGAGTGAAAAACAACAACACACAGCTGGTTACAGGAGTGAAAAACAACAACACACAGCTGGTTACAGGAGTGAAAAACAACAACACACAGCTGGTTACAGGAGTGAAAAACAACAACACACAGCTGGTTACAGGAGTGAAAAACAACAACACACAGCTGGTTACAGGAGTGAACCCACACATCCAACTATTCTGCAGAATTCTACTTCCTGCTATGAACTGTCAGTCAGGTTGATACTGGCTAGGTAACGGATATTAACTGGTGCATTGCAATTAAAGAACAGGAACTACTACTCCACATGTATTCAGATGTATTCTGAAGTAGTTCACCTGTGTAATTCTCAGCCTGGAGATGCATATCACACAGCTTGTGGATGTAACGGATGTACATCTCCTCTTTGTTTATCTCTGACTTGTAGAAGTTCTGGGAACCCAACACAAACAACATGAGGAAATACCAATGCATAGATTTGTAATGGATCTGTTATGAATCTGTTATCAATTATATATTTGTTCTGAATTTGTGATGGATCTGTTATAGACCAGTTATAGATCTGATTTAAATCTGTTGTATCTGTTATAGAATTTATATGGATCAATTATAGATCTGTTATGGCTCTGTTATAGATCATATCTAGATCTGTTATGGCTCTGTTATAGATCATATCTAGATCTGTTATGGATCTGTAGTGAATATTTCATAGATCTGTTTCCGATCTGTTATGGCTCTGTTTTATATATGTTATAGATCTGTTATAGAGCTGTTATGGACCTTATAGATCTGTTTTCGATCTGTGGAGGATCTGTTTTAGATTAGTTACAGATCTGTTATGAATCTGTTTAATATATGTTATGGATCTGTTCTAGATCTGTTCTAGATCTATTCTGGATCTGTTCTGGATCGTGTCTCACCAATAGGTTGACAGTACAGCCAATCTTCTTGTTTTCCGTTTCATCACCTTTCATACAATCCCTAAAAGACAAAGTGAAGAGTTCAGCAAGACTGGGTTTGATCTGGGTTAACCCGTAGTCCAGCAGGTGTTCTACTGTACTAACTGTCTTTAGGATGTATCCCATCTAACTGGTAGTCCAGCAGGTGTTCTACTGTACTAACTGTCTTTAGGATGTATCCCATCTAACTGGTAGTCCAGCAGGTGTTCTACTGTACTAACTGTCTTTAGGATGTATCCCATCTAACTGGTAGTCCAGCAGGTGTTCTACTGTACTAACTGTCTTTAGGATGTATCCCATCTAACTGGTAGTCCAGCAGGTGTTCTACTGTACTAACTGTCTTTAGGATGTATCCCATCTAACTGGTAGTCCAGCAGGTGTTCTACTGTACTAACTGTCTTTAGGATGTATCCCATCTAACTGGTAGTCCAGCAGGTGTTCTACTGTACTAACTGTCTTTAGGATGTATCCCATCTAACTGGTAGTCCAGCAGGTGTTCTACTGTACTAACTGTCTTTAGGATGTATCCCATCTAACTGGTAGTCCAGCAGGTGTTCTACTGTACTAACTGTCTTTAGGATGTATCCCATCTAACTGGTAGTCCAGCAGGTGTTCTACTGTACTAACTGTCTTTAGGATGTATCCCATCTAACTGGTAGTCCAGCAGGTGTTCTACTGTACTAACTGTCTTTAGGATGTATCCCATCTAACTGGTAGTCCAGCAGGTGTTCTACTGTACTAACTGTCTTTAGGATGTATCCCATCTTACTGGTAGTCCAGCAGGTGTTCTACTGTACTAACTGTCTTTAGGATGTATCCCATCTAACTGGTAGTCCAGCAGGTGTTCTACTGTACTAACTGTCTTTAGGATGTATCCCATCTAACTGGTAGTCCAGCAGGTGTTCTACTGTACTAACTGTCTTTAGGATGTATCCCATCTAACTGGTAGTCCAGCAGGTGTTCTACTGTACTAACTGTCTTTAGGATGTATCCCATCTAACTGGTAGTCCAGCAGGTGTTCTACTGTACTAACTGTCTTTAGGATGTATCCCATCTAACTGGTAGTTCAGCAGGTGTTCTACTGTACTAACTGTCTTTAGGATGTATCCCATCTAACTGGTAGTCCAGCAGGTGTTCTACTGTACTAACTGTCTTTAGGATGTATCCCATCTAACTGGTAGTCCAGCAGGTGTTCTACTGTACTAACTGTCTTTAGGATGTATCCCATCTAACTGGTAGTCCAGCAGGTGTTCTACTGTACTAACTGTCTTTAGGATGTATCCCATCTTACCGGTAGTCCAGCAGGCGTTCCATCAGGCGAGTGACAGACGTGACAAAAGAGATCCCTGTTTCTCTCCAGGTTTCCTGTTCAATCTTTTCCAGCAGACTGGGAACACACACACACACACACAGTTGGTGTTGGGTATAAGTGCAGCAGGCAGGTGGAGGTGTTATCTGCAGTAGGCAGGTGGAGGTGTCTGTAGGCAGGTGGAGGTGTTATCTGCAGTAGGCAGGTGGAGGTGTTATCTGCAGTAGGCAGGTGGAGGTGTTATCTGCAGTAGGCAGGTGGAGGTGTTATCTGCAGTAGGCAGGTGGAGGTGTTATCTGCAGTAGGCAGGTGGAGGTGTTATCTGCAGTAGGCAGGTGGAGGTGTTATCTGCAGTAGGCAGGTGGAGGTGTCTGTAGGCAGGTGGAGGTGTTATCTGCAGTAGGCAGGTGGAGGTGTCTGTAGGCAGGTGGAGGTATCAGTAGGCAGGTGGAGGTGTCTGTAGGCAGGTGGAGGTATCAGTAGGCAGGTGGAGGTGTCTGTAGGCAGGTGGAGGTATCAGTAGGCAGGTGGAGGTATCAGTAGGCAGGTGGAGGTGTCTGTAGGCAGGTGGAGGTATCAGTAGGCAGGTGGAGGTGCATCTTACCTGGGATAAGGCCCAAAGAGTTGGGTTCTAATCACACGCAGCAAAGAGCAAAGCAGAAGACAGTTATAAAAGTAGCAGGTAGAAAGAAACTGTTATTATGAGAGGAGGTTAAAGCAAACGAGAAAAGCCAAGCATGTGTGTGTGTGTGTGTGTGTTTGTGTGTGTGTGTGTGTGTGTGTGTGTGTGTGAGTGTGTGAGTGTGTGTGTGAGTGAGTGTGTGAGTGTGAATGTGTGTGAGTGTGTTAGTGTGTGTGTGTGTGAGCGTAAATCTTACAGCAGGCTGAAGAGCTCTCTGTAGTTCTCATCTCCTTTACCCTCTGACACCAGACTGTCCAGCTTGTCAATGAGCTCTGCTTCCACCTGAATATGGACACAATGTAAAAACACATGAGGATGCTACAGGTATCTAATAGAACACATGAACACATGTTTGTGTGTGTGTGTGTGTGTGTGTGTGTGTATGTGTGTGTGTGTGCATCTGTGTGTGTGTGTGTATGTGTGTGTGTATACCTGTTTAAAGTTGCCGTTCTTCCTCTGTTCCCAGTCCATCATGTCATGAAAGATTGGGATCATGATATTCCTGACTTCTGTCTGGGGAACCAGCGTCACTCCCAGGAAGGGACCCATCATTCCAGGAATAAAGTGGACCTTGTTCTCACCTGGAAGGTGAGCTCAGATTTCAGAGCACTCACAGTATAACACAGTGCAGTACCTCATGTCATCTGTAGGGGTCAGACTGGGAAACATTTGTCAGATCTGCAGGGTGTCCTGTTTTTGTTTATCAGATATGTTGACAGTAAACACATTGGGGGGGAGGGGTTTGGAGAAAAGTGGTACAGAGAGGAGGAGTTTGGAGAGGAGGAGTATAAAGGGGAGGAGTTTGGAGAGGAAAAGTATATTATTATACTTGTTATTATTATTATTATTATTACTACAAGTATAGAGGGGAGGAGTTTGGAGAGGAAAAGTATATTATTATACTTGTTATTATTATTATTATTATTATTATTACAAGTATAGAGGGGAGGAGTTTGGAGAGGACACGTATATTATTATACTTGTTATTATTATTATTATTATTATTATTTTAAGTATAGAGGGGAGGAGTTTGAAGAGGACAAGTATATTATTATACTTGTTATTATTATTATTATTATTATTACAAGTATAGAGGGGAGGAGTTTGGAGAGGACAAGTATATTATTATACTTGTTATTATTATTATTATTATTATAAGTATAGAGGGGAGGAGTTTGAAGAGGACAAGTATATTATTATACTTGTTATTATTATTATTATTATTATTACAAGTATAGAGGGGAGGAGTTTGGAGAGGACAAGTATATTATTATACTTGTTATTATTATTATTATTATTATTACAAGTATAGAGGGGAGGAGTTTGGAGAGGACAAGTATATTATTATACTTGTTATTATTATTATTATTATTATTACAAGTATAGAGGGGAGGAGTTTGGAGAGGACAAGTATATTATTATACTTGTTATTATTATTATTATTATTATAAGTATAGAGGGGAGGAGTTTGGAGAGGACAAGTATATTATTATACTTGTTATTATTATTATTACAAGTATAGAGGGGAGGAGTTTGGAGAGGACAAGTATATTATTATACTTGTTATTATTATTATTATTATTATTACAAGTATAGAGGGGAGGAGTTTGGAGAGGACAAGTATATTTGGATTATACTTGTTATTATTATTATTATTATTACAAGTATAGAGGGGAGGAGTTTGGAGAGGACAAGTATATTATTATACTTGTTATTATTATTATTATTATTATTACAAGTATAGAGGGGAGGAGTTTGGAGAGGACAAGTATATTATTATACTTGTTATTATTATTATTATTATTACAAGTATAGAGGGGAGGAGTTTGGAGAGGACAAGTATATTATTATACTTGTTATTATTATTATTATTATTACAAGTATAGAGGGAGGAGTTTGGAGAGGACAAGTATATTATTATACTTGTTATTATTATTATTATTATTACAAGTATAGGGAGGAGTTTGGAGAGGACAAGTATATTATTATACTTGTTATTATTATTATTATTATTACAAGTATAGAGGGGAGGAGTTTGGAGAGGACAAGTATATTATTATACTTGTTATTATTATTATTATTATTATTACAAGTATAGAGGGGAGGAGTTTGGAGAGGACAAGTATATTATTATACTTGTTATTATTATTATTATTATTACAAGTATAGAGGGGAGGAGTTTGGAGGGGGGGGGTGTTAGAAGGGAGGGGGTGGTTCTCACCCAGGTTCTGCCACATACTGAACAGCTCATAGGCCATCATCACCCTCATGTCACCATACCTGCCAAAAAAAAGATCTAATGATGGATCCAATGTCCAACTACAGTTAAACTACTGTTAAAATACTGTTCAAATAATGTTCAAATACTGTTCAAATACTGTTCAAATACTGTTCAAATACTGTTCAACTACTGACTTTAAGTACTCCACTGAGTTACTTCTAAGAGTGAAGTAGTTTCACTTGGAGAGGGAATTGAACTCTGTGAGGAGCCTTACTTGTCCAACACTTTCTTCCTCTTGGCCGGGGTGAGAGTCTCCATCTGCAGGCTGGGCTGGTTGATGTAAAGAACAGCCAAACTGAAATACGAGTTCCACACCTGAAAACGGACACAGCACACATTACTCAAATACTATTAAGTTAAAATGGACAGATAATATTCACAGTTGGTAACAATGTCAAACAGCAAGTAAACACTGTCTTTCAGAATGGTACATTGATGATCTATTACCGATCAAATCAATATGTTGTCTTCATTTTAACTACTGGGTTCACTATCATTTCCAATTGACAGATCCTAGACTCTGAACACCTACATTGTGTTATTTAACACTTTAATAATGTTAAATAATCTATTCTACTGACAAACTCAACACCTTAAAGCATATTAGTTATTTGTGTGTGTTCGCGTCACCTTGAAATCAAAGTCTGCCTCAGTGAAGTTCTTGTGCAGAGCTGGCGACAGGTATTGAGCTGTCATCACTATGATGCTGAAAAATCCACAGTACAGGTTAGAAACAGCATGGTGCTGTCAGTCTGCAGTGTCCTGTGTGATTAACACCCTGCAGATACCAGGGCCAACAGCATCGGGTCCACGGTTCTGCCTAGAAAAGGGCACGAGGTCAACTCACACCAGAAAGATTTACCCAAACACCAGGCAGATACACCAGGTAGATTTACCCAAATACCAGAGACACCTGGTAGATTTACCCAAATACCAGAGATACCTGGTAGATTTACCCAAATACCAGGCAGAGACACCTGGTAGATTTACCCAAATACCAGAGACACCTGGTAGATTTACCCAAATACCAGGCAGAGACACCTGGTAGATTTACCCAAATACCAGGCAGAGACACCTTTTAGATTTACCCAAATACCAGATACACCTGGTAGATTTACCCAAACACCAGAGACACCTGGTAGATTTACCAAAATACAAGGCAGAAACACCTGGTAGATTTAACCAAATATCAGACACAAACACCTGGTAGATTTACCCAAATACCAGACAGAGACACCTGGTAGATTAACCCAAACACCAGAGACACCTGGTAAATTTACCCAAACACCGGAGACACCTGGTAGATTTACCCAAACACCAGAGACACCTGGTAAATTTACCCAAACACCAGAGACACCTGGTTAAATTTACCCAAACACCAGAGACACCTGGTAAATTTACCCAAACACCAGAGACACCTGGTAGATTTACCCAAACACCAGAGACACCTGGTAAATTTACCCAAACACCAGAGACACCTGGTAGATTTACCCAAACACCAGAGACACCTGGTTAAATTTACCCAAACACCAGAGACACCTGGTAGATTTACCCAAACACCAGAGACACCTGGTAGATTTACCCAAACACCAGAGACACCTGGTAGATTTACCCAAATACCAGAGATACCTGGTAGATTTACCCAGACACCAGAGACACCTGGTAGATTTACCCAAACACCAGAGACACCTGGTAGATTTACCCAAACACCAGAGACACCTGGTAGATTTACCCAAACACCAGAGACACCTGGTAGATTTACCCAAACACCAGAGACACCTGGTAGATTTACCCAAACACCAGAGACACCTGGTAGATTTACCCAAACACCAGAGACACCTGGTAAATTTACCCAAACACCAGAGACACCTGGTAGATTTACCCAGACACCAGAGACACCTGGTACATTTACCCAAACACCAGAGACACCTGGTAGATTTACCCAGACACCAGAGACACCTGGTTAAATTTACCCAAACACCAGAGACACCTGGTAAATTTACCCAAACACCAGAGACACCTGGTAGATTTACCCAAACACCAGAGACACCTGGTAAATTTACCCAAACACCAGAGACACCTGGTAGATTTACCCAAACACCAGAGACACCTGGTTAAATTTACCCAAACACCAGAGACACCTGGTAGATTTACCCAAACACCAGAGACACCTGGTAGATTTACCCAAACACCAGAGACACCTGGTAGATTTACCCAAATACCAGAGATACCTGGTAGATTTACCCAGACACCAGAGACACCTGGTAGATTTACCCAAACACCAGAGACACCTGGTAGATTTACCCAAACACCAGAGACACCTGGTAGATTTACCCAAACACCAGAGACACCTGGTAGATTTACCCAAACACCAGAGACACCTGGTAGATTTACCCAAACACCAGAGACACCTGGTAGATTTACCCAGACACCAGAGACACCTGGTAAATTTACCCAAACACCAGAGACACCTGGTAGATTTACCCAGACACCAGAGACACCTGGTACATTTACCCAAACACCAGAGACACCTGGTAGATTTACCCAAACACCAGAGACACCTGGTACATTTACCCAAACACCAGAGACACCTGGTAGATTTACCCAAACACCAGAGACACCTGGTAGATTTACCCAAACACCAGAGACACCTGGTAGATTTACCCAGACACCAGAGACACCTGGTAAATTTACCCAAACACCAGAGACACCTGGTAGATTTACCCAAACACCAGAGACACCTGGTAGATTTACCCAAACACCAGAGACACCTGGTAGATTTACCCAGACACCAGAGACACCTGGTAAATTTACCCAAACACCAGAGACACCTGGTAGATTTACCCAGACACCAGAGACACCTGGTACATTTACCCAAACACCAGAGACACCTGGTAGATTTACCCAGACACCAGAGGGTTAACACTCAGGTAGCCACTACCTCCACTGTGGATCAGCTGTGTAATCAGTTCAACATACTTGCTAGTCAGGAGTCTCATGACGTTCCAGTCTCTGGGGAAGATACTGAGCTTCATCAGGTTACGGAACACGCAGAAGATCTTCAGAAGAAACTCCTGAGAGGACAAAGATTGTGTCAGATGGTGTAATATATCTGTAACCCTCTGGATCTACACTTACAGGGATTTATTTTCAGTTCTTTCTTGTCCAGACCAGCTGGTTGTGCTGTTAAACTTCCCACATATATGTTCATCTGATTAAACGCTAACAATGAGGCCATCAATTGGTGCTCTCCACCCAGCATCACTAGTAAAAGCCTGCAACCCCATAGAGCATGGCTCCACTCTAGGTTTCTTCCTGGGTTCTGAACCTACCAGAGAGTTCCCTGTGCGTCAACATGGTATTGCTCACTTAATAAATATGACTAACAGATTGACCTAGATATGGTGTCAGGGGCTCTTACAGGTCAGGGGTCAGGGGTCAGGGTGAGGAACGGGAGGTCATGGTCCTCACCTTCAGCTCCTCTTTGCTCTGGAAGTTGTCCAGTAGATGTTGAAAGTGGATGTCAGACATCTGACGCAACAGGGACAGGAGACAGGACACATATTCTCCCTGCCAATGAGAACGGAGATGCACACATGTCAGCCAATCACAATGCTCCGCCAGCAACCCAATGAAAAATCAAAACACTGACAGAAGAAAGAGTGGTTAGGATGAAACAGATGGATGATGTGATTGGATGATGTAATTGGATGAGATGATTGGATAAGGTGATTGGGTGATGTGGTTGGATGAGGTGATTGGATGATGTGATTGGATGAGGTGATTGGTTGATGTGATTGGATGAGGTGATTGGATGATGTGATTGGATAAGGTGATTGGATGAGGTGATTGGATGAGGTGATTGGATGAGGTGATTGGATGAGGTGATTGGATGAGGTGATTGGATGAGGTCCACCAGTACTGTTAGTTACAGTTAGTTTATGTTAGTCACTCTAATGATCGGCAGTTGGTTCATAGCAAAGCAAAGTCAATCAAAATGAATGCAAACAGATATCAATGATTTCAATGAAATATATAAAAACATGAGGGATGTGAGGAGACAGGACAGGATGGATGAGGTGATTGGATGATGTGATTGGATAAGGTGATTGGATGAGGTGATTGGATGAGGTGATTGGATGAGGTGATTGGATGAGGTGATTGGATGAGGTGATTGGATGAGGTCCACCAGTACTGTTAGTTACAGTTAGTTTATGTTAGTCACTCTAATGATCGGCAGTTGGTTCATAGCAAAGCAAAGTCAATCAAAATGAATGCAAACAGATATCAATGATTTCAATGAAATATATAAAAACATGACAGGATGTGAGGAGACAGGACAGGATGGAGGAGGTCAGGGAGGTGGATGTGAGGTGACAGGGTGGAGGAGGTCAGGGAGGTGGATGTGAGGAGACAGGACAGGGTGGAGGAGGTCAGGGAGGTGGATGTGAGGTGACAGGGTGGAGGAGGTCAGGGAGGTGGATGTGAGGTGACAGGGTGGAGGAGGTCAGGGAGGTGGATGTGAGGTGACAGGGTGGAGGAGGTCAGGGAGCTGGATGTGAGGAGACAGGACAGGGTGGAGGAGGTCAGGGAGGTGGATGTGAGGTGACAGGGTGGAGGAGGTCAGGGAGGTGGATGTGAGGTGACAGGGTGGAGGAGGTCAGGGAGGTGGATGTGAGGAGACAGGACAGGGTGGAGGAGGTCAGGGAGGTGGATGTGAGGTGACAGGGTGGAGGAGGTCAGGGAGGTGGATGTGAGGTGGATGTGAGGTGACAGGGTGGAGGAGGTGTCGTGGAAATTTAGACTTCAATAGCTGAATTCGAACTTAAAGTAAGACGCACGAGAGTATGTTACAGTTTGACACTTTTAACAGGTTTAATTGCAAGTAAGAAACCATTTCTCAAATACAGGTCCAAGCTTTTGCATTGATCAGATCAATCTCTATAGCAAGCTTAAAGAATAGGTTTGAGGAAAGTCTTCATCAGACAACAGGACAATAACCTGTGCTGGATCAGACTGACCTAATGATTACAACTTCTGCATGGTATTTAAAGGAATGAAGTTACGCACACTCATTGACACACCAACCTAAACAGAGATGATGGAGAACAGACGAGGTCCTTAGAAGATCTCACCAAACTATAGGATAATAAACATGACATATGGAGCTGTCAGGAAAACCCGAGGGTCACTCCCCAGGACCTTTCTAGAGGTCAATAGGTCAATAGACATGTGTCCCCTATCATGAAACTTAATTCCAGACCTACAGAAAGCTTATCCTAAACATTCCTTTCGCTGTGCCTTTTGGCCTAAACAACATCTATAGGACTTACATGTTAATAAACTTCTTGAGTGATCATAAAATTCCATAACAATCTGCCCTTTTTAACATTATAAACCCTTAATCATGTTAAACAATTTAAGTGTGTCAACTCTAAATTTTAAGAGTGTCAACACTAAATTTGAGTTCACTCAAGCTTACTAATTACTCATAACCAATCAGGAATATATGGATCCACCACTGTCATATGTCTGGAACTGTAACCTGTTAAGAAAAATAATTTTACCAAACATAATACACAATCAATTGAAATAATCCAATGTCAGTACAGTACTTAGCAACATTCAACAGTGTCATTTTCATATTCTGGATTTCTAGTCCTCCATCTAGTGTGTGAGGAACTAATCATTAAGAAAACATCAGTAAATATGTTGGCACTCTTTGATCATCAGAAATGAAGATTTTAATCATGGTGTGAGTGTATAAATGTTCCTTTTCCATCTTCTCAGCTCTGGTAGGCTCCTTCAACGTCTTTAATGAGTGTGGCCAAACAGTGGCCATTCTTTAATAGTCCAGAGATGCAATATGTGTGTGTTCAATGTTCTTGTTTTTCCTTTGTACAACTCAAACCGACGTTCAAGATAATTTCTGAAATCTGCAACATGTTCACCTTTTTCTCTTTACAGTCCATAACTTCCTTGAAAAGTGTACAATAACATTCACACAATTTAGTAATTGCCTTCTTTGTGGTCTGGATGACACGTTTTTCCTTGGTTCTGGTTTGACCTTTTCTGTGGTCTGTACCTAAAGTCATTCAGTTAGCTTCTGATATATGTGTGTGTGTGTGTGTGCGTGGGGGTAGGGCTCAGATGCTCTGCTCCAGTTGTCCATGGTCCAACCTGTTGATTTTTAATGCGACACAACCTGCAAACAGTTATTGCATTCCATGTGTCAGTTAACATCTTTAACAATAGAATTACATTGTGTTTACTGCTCAGATTTAATTTTGCTAAGCCAAATACATTTGTAATAGCTATTCCCCTCAATCATTCAAATGTTTAGACATTCTATCAAATTAAACACTTCAATTGCCTGAAATCCAAATTTAACAAATGCTATATTCTTGAATATGTTTATTACGTCACTTCCCCTCTTGTTTTCTCCTTCAGTTCATCAACAATGGAGAAAACAACCAACTGTAATAGACAAACTTGTTAAATTTATCTAAGATAAAACACATGACTAAAATATGGTTTACGACCAGCCATCTGTTAGCTCTGGGCTGAGCCACCTCACAATCACACAGTAAACCAGCCCCCCCCTCTAAATAAGCAACTTGGGTGTGCCCCCTCTTTTGACCCAGAGAAGCACCCCAGGGAGGGTCAAAGAAAAGTTCATAAACACCCCTAAATTAACAGAAACCATCTCTAGACAGGCAGACAAAGAGTTACAGTTAACTTTCTGCCCTTTTAACAATCAAGAACTCAGAATGTCTTAAACATGTTACTCAAAATAGCCAAACGCCAATAATAAAAAATAAAAGGGTGTATCAGAAATACACTTAACCCACATGGTCATTCATTATATCATCATGCCAACATTTATAGGAACAAATCCAAATGTCCTTCAGTTAACTTTACAAAACGAATAACCATAGCATATAACTAGAATATAATCTCCCTATCCTAGAATGTAGTCCTCCTACAAAACATAGTATTTTAAGTAAAAACATGCAGAGTTATAATCGGAAATACTCTTAATTATGTCATTAGCGCAAATGTTACATAATGCCTAAGACAAATAATACAATAAAATAGGAATTCCTCGTGCACAGGAAAACCTGAAAATAAATGTGTCGACAAAACTTTGGCCTGGGACCCCTGTCCCAACTTCATGAAGCTTTACCCCAGATCATGCATGAATCACACCTATAGGTCATTTTAATATGATATTTGCGTACGCGTACGAACGAACCTGGACATCGAAAAACAAGACCTCTCACTAACAATGAGCTGATTTCTACTGAGAATTTACCCTGACAGTAGCTATATATGCAGTCCCTAGTTGTAACCGGTAAACTAGGGACAATGAGATATCAACCATCATGGGTCCAGTCACGCTCCCCGAGCTGCACGGACCTGACAAACCCCGTTTATCAGGCGATACGCAATGTACGCTACACTACGCTAAACACCTAACTTTAAGCGTAAGCATAGTGCCAAGACACCGGTACTCCTCCCCAGTGGAACGAAAATCTCACACAACCATACGTCTGCATATCAACTCAACACTCAGAATAAACAAGTCTTCACTAAACATCCGAACAAAATTACTTTTACTGTAAATACTATCATAATTGATTAATTACAGGATAACATAATGGTTTGATCTCACCGGGTTGATGTTTTCCTGCCCGTCCCCTCTGACCGTCAGTACCCCTGTCTGTGGCAGCCATGGGTCCTGTGACGCTCCATTTGGTCGTCTGCTGTTGTGCCATCACCGTCTCCCATACTGTCTCTGTTCCCATGGTAATAGTCTCTAGTGTCCGGCACAGTGCAGTCACGAGCCCAGTGTCCAAATGCACCACAGTTGAAACAGCTATCAGAGTTGGGACTTTGGCTGGAGTTATCATCACCCTGGTGTCTGTATTGTCCTCTCCTGCTTGCTCTCCGTCTCCGTCTCCCTCCTGAGTAGCCTCTGCTGTAGAACTCCAGTTGGGCCATCTGAATTTGCGTTTCACGCTCCCGTCTTTCTTCGGTCTGTTTGTACAGCTGGTCCTCGTAGACTCTTTCAGCGTGCTTAAAATACGGCCAGACGGTTTCCATGCGACCCTCATCCAGGTCTACACAGTGGTTTTGAATGTGCTTCCTAATGTCTGGTAGAAGGCCTGCAACTAACCTCATTTTACACTGTTGCTCCCAGGCCGACTCTTCATCACCGTCCGGTCTCTTTCCCATTCCGCTGTGTAATTCAAAAGCTTTTTCGAGTCTATTCCTGTAGTCTGAAACTTTCTCGCCCAGTGTCTGTTTACAATCAGAGATCTTTTCCCAGTTCATTCGCTTAGGAAAAGCAGCGATAAGTCCAGTGCTCAGCTGTTCCACCGCACTCCGGTAGTCAGAGTGCGCATCCCAATTGAACATAATGTTTCTCTCGCTAGGCCAGTTTCTTTTCACTCTCCCCCATTTTAGTTGCAAGGCCTTCATCAAAATTGTTTCAATCTCCACAGAGGTCGGTCTATATTGATTCACGATCTGTAGAAACACACGGACAAATTCCTCTCCACCTTCTGTTTCTGGGTCAGGTAGTGTAGAAGCCACGTCTCTCAGGTCGGCGGGTGACCACGGTCTGTAGACTAGTATAGTCGCTGGGTTATCCGTGTCTCCTCCACCAGCTGGGTTGGCTACCTCCACCATAGGGAATTGCCCGGCATCAATGCTGTGTTGTTCTCTGGGACAGGCCGCAGTGGTACTCTGGGTCCTCTCTGCGGCGGGTGAAACTCTGTCGAGGCCGAATACGGATGGGTAGAGTCCTCCTCCGCGAATGTTTTCCATCAGGTCCGATGCTGTTGGCATAGTTGGTACCGCTGGGGCTGTTGTGGTAACGCCGCGATAGGGTGGGGGTCGGTCAGCAGGAGGACAGGCAGCATCAACCTGGTTGGGACAAGCTAGAACACACCGATTAACAAGCCCCGTGCTACACCGCTTAGCCCGTATATCAGTCTGCTCTCTCCACTTATTATATGCCTTCCAATCAACTTTCTGCCGATTACCCCGTGAAACCTTAATTTTACCCTGTTCAAAATCCTCCAACTTGTCTTTCAACAACAGTATCTGTCTCTGACTAAAACTGCCATTAACAGGAAATCCCAATAACTCCCACAGGTCTAATTGTTCGCATGTCCAGTCTCCGTATTTGTCTGTCATTATTTTAGCCGGTCCAACAACGTAACGTTCAGTATCCACCGAAGGTTTACCAATACACATGTAATTACCCATGTTGTTATTGATATTTAAGAGGCAAAATCTAATTTTAGCCTATAATGAAGTCTCCTATATGTGTTAATGAACTCGTCAGTTCTTTTAAGTGAGATATCCTGAATAACCGAGCCGTCTCACCGCACCCAGATAACCTATATTGAACAGCATTTTATTCCTACTGTATACAGGTATTAACACTTCATACAGGTAAATATTGCTCCAGTCTGGCGCTCTCCACTCACCCATTTGTTGAGGAGGATTGGAGCTGCAGAAATTAATAATTCCTGACGTGCACGTTTTACCAGACCAAAATCAACAAATACCCGATTAGAAGTACTGTTTTCCATTTTTAAGCCAAGTTTAAAATCTTACAATAACCTTACGAATTAAGTCAAAATTAACGAGCCTATTTTGTTAATTTATCAAAACCGTTGTCAAACTGTCGTCCAACATTGTCCCAATTCAGCATTTGTAGGTCCTTGAGTTTCAAAATTCTGTATAGTATCACTTATCTCCAAAAACAGTCGTGGCCTATTATTTTTCAAAAAAAAAAAAAATTATATCGCTCTTTAGGATATGTAGCCTGTTTTGGAAAAATACGGATTACTTTGTTAAGAATCTCGGACGATGCCCCCAAGTGTCGTGGAAATTTAGACTTCAATAGCTGAATTCGAACTTAAAGTAAGACGCACGAGAGTATGTTACAGTTTGACACTTTTAACAGGTTTAATTGCAAGTAAGAAACCATTTCTCAAATACAGGTCCAAGCTTTTGCATTGATCAGATCAATCTCTATAGCAAGCTTAAAGAATAGGTTTGAGGAAAGTCTTCATCAGACAACAGGACAATAACCTGTGCTGGATCAGACTGACCTAATGATTACAACTTCTGCATGGTATTTAAAGGAATGAAGTTACGCACACTCATTGACACACCAACCTAAACAGAGATGATGGAGAACAGACGAGGTCCTTAGAAGATCTCACCAAACTATAGGATAATAAACATGACATATGGAGCTGTCAGGAAAACCCGAGGGTCACTCCCCAGGACCTTTCTAGAGGTCAATAGGTCAATAGACATGTGTCCCCTATCATGAAACTTAATTCCAGACCTACAGAAAGCTTATCCTAAACATTCCTTTCGCTGTGCCTTTTGGCCTAAACAACATCTATAGGACTTACATGTTAATAAACTTCTTGAGTGATCATAAAATTCCATAACAGAGGTCAGGGAGGTGGATGTGAGGTGACAGGGTGGAGGAGGTCAGGGAGGTGGATGTGAGGAGACAGGACAGGGTGGAGGAGGTCAGGGAGGTGGATGTGAGGTGACAGGGTGGAGGAGGTCAGGGAGGTGGATGTGAGGTGGATGTGAGGTGACAGGGTGGAGGAGGTCAGGGAGGTGGATGTGAGGTGACAGGGTGGAGGAGGTCAGGGAGGTGGATGTGAGGTGACAGGGTGGAGGAGGTCAGGGAGGTGTATGTGAGGTGACAGGGTGGAGGAGGTCAGGGAGGTGGATGTGAGGTGACAGGGTGGAGGAGGTCAGGGAGGTGGATGTGAGGTGACAGGGTGGAGGAGGTCAGGGAGGTGGATGTGAGGTGACAGGGTGGAGGAGGTCAGGGAGGTGATGTGAATATGATAGTAGTAGCATATTGTTAGTTACTAACAGTGATCTCAGCCGTGCACTGTGGACATCGCTGGCATCTTACCGCCTCCTGGTTTTGGGAGTGACTCATTATAGCCAGGAGCGTCTGGAGGAGCACATCCAGGAGGGATTCTACCATCATCTCAACCTCCTCCTGCACGGATGTGTCCTACAGGGAGAGAGGAGACAGGGAGAGAGAATAGGAGGAGATATATACAGGGAGAGAGGAGACAGGAAGAGAGAATAGGAGGAGATATATACAGGCAGAAACTTGACCATACCTCAGAACTAGCTGGTATCACAACTCCTAGTAGACTTGACCATACCTCAGAACTAGCTGGTATCACAACTCCTAGTAGACTTGACCATACCTCAGAACTAGCTGGTATCACAACTCCTAGTAGACTTGACCATACCTCAGAACCAGCTGGTATCACAACTCCTAGTAGACTTGACCATACCTCAGAACTAGCTGGTATCACAACTCCTAGTAGACTTGACCATACCTCAGAACTAGCTGGTATC